>BQNB010014025.1:50267-73537 GCA_026074375.1 Tanacetum coccineum | reverse complement strand
AAAGCTGATATCTAAGAAACCATTATCATAGTGGATTCACAAATGATGAATTTAAAATGACGTTTGATCACAACGGTTCAAGCCTCGATCGTCAATGTCAAAGAAGTTCCTACAACAGATATTATAAGCATGAGGACGACGACAGAGTTGGAAAGTCTATTCAATCCTTTGTTCGACGAATATTTTAATAGAGTAAATCAAGTTGTTTCAAAGTCTTCCACTGTTACTACTGCTGATGCATCCGCTAAACGTCAACAACAACCAGATTCAACTTCATCTGCTTCAACTCTAACAACAACTGTCACTGCTGATGGAAACTTTGAGACGTTCCAGTAATGAGAACTAGCAAGCATGGTGAATCTAATACATCTGTGTTAGAAGATCCTATGCTTTGAGCTGGAAACCCTGTCAAGGAGATTCTTTGAATCTACCTGATCACAGGTATAGTATTTATACTATAAAACGAGAAACTGGAGGTTAATGCAACCGAACTCAAGATGAATGACAAAGCCATATTCATCTTTTATTGCTAACTGTTTTATTTCAGGATAAGATGACGGTGTTGCAGCCTCATTCCAGCGAAGTCAGATTCATAAACCACATGCTCATACTCAAGCTTTCAAAGTCAATCGTTCAACATCAAGATAGTTGATTCTAAACTTCCCCATCATCAAAGAGCCTCAAAGTCAATTAAAGAATCGTATTTTGGGAAGATTGTTAGACTTATAATCATATATGTCAAACAAGAATGTAACAAGTATGAGCATGTTGGTCAAGAGCACAAGTTGATCAAGGAAGTCAAATCAAGATGATTCAAGTCAAGGAGATGATGCAAGATAACGATCTCAAGAATTTAAAGTCAAAATCACAAAAAGCATGGATGAACAAAGCCATTATAAACAAGACAAGACCATAACAAGGCAAAGCATAAATGTTAAACGTCATATCTTCAATCTCATCGGTGATACAGAGAAGTTTGAAGAAAGATACCTCAACATTGTGGGAGATTGTTAGCCTTAATTATATTAAGTCAAACAAGAATGTTATCGGTCTTATTAAGTCAAATATGTCTTGTATTGTAATAGGCTAGTAGGGTTCAATGGGCTTGGATTGTAATCTAATATTGTCTGTGTTTCGGTTTTAAAGCCTAAGTTAAACCAAGCCCGACCCGTTTAGAAAGCCCAAGTGCCTAGCTAGAAGGCTGGGGTATAAATATCCCTTCACCACACTTGGTGAAGGGTGTTGGTTACATTTTCACACACACTTGTAACTCTCCATCTCTCTCTAATCTAATCTTCTTTCCTTGTTTCTCTATCTACTTTCTCTCTCTAAGATTTCTTCTCATTTTCTAGCAATTTGGTAAAGATTAGTGTTGTGTAATGGATTAAACTAGTGGGATGGTAGGTGACTTGCAAGATTCTATATGAATTAAGCTTGTGATAACTGGATATCAATTTTGGTCCAGTAAATGAATTGACGACTTAATCAGAAAGATAGTAACTATCTGATTCACTCTTACCGTGTTGTCTGCTTTGAGACGTTCCGGTAATGAGAACTAGCAAGCATGGTGAATCTAATACATCTGTGTTAGAAGATCCTACGCTTTGAGCTGGAAACCCTGTCAAGGAGATTCTTTGAATCTACCTGATCACAGGTATAGTATTTATACTATAAAACGGGAAACCGGAGGTTAATGCAACCGAAGTCAAGATGAATGACAAAGCCATATTCATCTTTTATTGCTAACTGTTTTATTTCAGGATAAGACGACAGTGTTGCAGCCTCATTCCAGCGAAGTCGGATTCATAAACCACATGCTCATACTCAAGCTTTCAAAGTCAATCATTCAACGTCAAGATAGTTGATTCTAATCTTCCCCACCATCAAAGAGTCTCAAAGTCAAATAAAGAATCATCAATTGGGGAGATTGTTAGACTTATAATCACATATGTCAAACAAGAATGTAACAAGTATGAGCATGTTGGTCAAGAGCACAAGTTGATCAAGGAAGTCAAATCAAGATGATTCAAGTCAAGGAGATGATGCAAGATAACGATCTCAAGAATTTAAAGTCAAAAGATAAAGGCTCAAAATCAAGATCACAAAGCATGGATGAACAAAGCCATTACAAACAAGACAAGACCATAACAAGGCAAAGCATAAACGTTAAACGTCATATCTTCAATGTCATCGGTGATACAGAGAAGTTTGAAGAAAGAGACCTCAACATTGGGGGAGATTGTTAGCCTTAATTATATTAAGTCAAACAAGAATGTTATCGGTCTCATTAAGTCAAATAGGTCTTGTTATGTAATAGGCTAGTCGGGTATCATCGGGCTTGGTTTGTAATCTAATGTTGTCCATGTTAAGGGTGAAAGCCCAAGTTTAGCCAAGCCCGGCCCATTAAGAAAGCCCATGAGCCAACTAGAAGGCTAGGGTATAAATATCCCTTCACCATACTTGGTGAAGGGTGTTGGTTACATTTCATTTCACTTGTAATCCTCCAAACTCTCTCTAAGCTAATCTTCCTTTCTTGTTTCTCTCTCTACTTTCTCTCTCTAAGATTTCTTATTTTCTAGCATATTGGTATAGATTATTGTTGTGTAATAGATTAAACTAGTGGGATAACATTAGGGATATAAACTTTTTTATTCTTTCCCTTGCCATTAGCTTTACCCTTGCCTTTAGCTTTAAGCGATTTCTTATTGGCCTTCTGGATTTTACCACCTTTAATCATCATTATTTGCGGTGTTTCAGCCTTTTTAGGTAAACCCTTTTCATACTCAATGAGCATAGCATGTAGTTCACCCACTGTCTTCCCCATGTTATGCATATTGTAATTTCTTACAAATCTAGAAAAATCTTTAGTAAGGCCATTTAAGATAAGACCTACTATAATTTCCTGTGGAAGCACATAACCAAGACGTTCCAGTTGATCTGCATAGCCTTTCATCTGGATGACATATGCAGCAACCGGCTTACCATCCTCTTGTTTGCAAGCAAGGAAAGTTTAGATTAGGTCAAACCTCTCCACTCTAGCTTGTTTTTCAAACATAGCTTTAAGCTCATTTATCATGTCATATGGTGAGGAGTTTTCAAACTGTCTGTGAAGCTCAAGAGTCATACTACTGAGTATAAGACAAGCAACCTCATTATATGCATCATAAATTGCATTCCATTCTAACAGCACATTTGCTTCAGAATTAGCAGCAGGAGCCGCGGGTAATGGCTGTTCAATGACATACATTTTCTTTTCAACTCTCAAGACTAACTTAAGTTGACGAAACCAGTCATTGAAATTATTTCCAGAAAGTTTTTCTCTTTCAAACATCGACCTGAAAGCCGAATGGTTTATGTTATGAACAGGTAGTGCCATCTACAAAACATAGTTAAAGTTCAAGAATTAGTATTTTTAATAAAACTTCTTGAAGAAAATTAACTACCTATGTTTAATAAACAATTAATTTTTTAAAGACTAGGATCCTACTTGACGTACCACCACCACATCAGTTGATCTGCTAGTGATGGTGTACTCAAAAGGTAATTGACGATCAATAATTGCCACTAGTGCAATTCCTAGAACATTATGGGACTTACTTTGTTACAATAATATTCTAGTAAGCATGTTTATCCTATCTATGCCACGATCTAAGGTCTCACCTATAAACTGATTAAGTCGTCCAATCAAAAACTGTGATTATGTAACACTAACGTCTCACAAAAAAGTGTATAATCACCTTGGGATTACGATCCACATATGTCTCACGCATAGTAAAAAGCATCTACAAGTATTTTTACGAATTGAATGGCAATAACTTATTTTAAAAGGGTATAATATTTTTCGTGACAAATATGTACGAAGAAGCATGCATACATCTTCGTATCATAAATTTTAATAAAAAACTTTACTCAATTTAGTTATTTTATTATGGCATCACATATTTTCTATACATCTAATGTATAAATAGTGTTACCTTTTTAAAATTAACGATTCAACGTGTTTTCAAATATAAAGATTAAAGAATGGTGAAAAAATTGTATACTGTAGTGACTACTATGGTTTATGGTAACTCCAATCGAACGCACAAAGAAGCAGAGAATTAGGTCAGCGTGAAGCATATTAAAAACCTGAACTCTTTAGGAATGTTGACCACTCTGCCTTAAACTTCTCTTATAGTTTATTCTAGTGGATGAGTCGTACTTCCCATGAGTCCATAGCATCCAGTTTTAACCATTTAAAATAAAACTTTAATTTGGAAAACTCATTATGAACTATAAATAGTCCATAATAAAACCGATTTCATAATAATTAGTCATGTTTAATATTTATTTTCGAAAAACCCTTTTATTTTCTCACAAGTCAAACTTAAAATAGAAATAATATAAACACAAAACTAATTCACATAACAATTATTCAAAAATATACTTAACAATTAATCCATGCAAATATCAAGATATGATCCTAATTATCTTATAATTAAAACATGCATATATTCATATAAGGCTCCTTCGTCCTATAAACTCCGGCCACATCCATCGACATAATCGATTGCGTAAGCCTTATACAAATATACACCACATAGCACATAGATTAACTTTTAGGCCCCATTAAGACATGCCAAGGTCTTCCCTAGCTTTTAAAGTCGTGGATCGATAACCACATAAATTTAATGTCTATGTTTTAGGTCTTGATCATCATATTTGCATAATAATTTTAACAATTAACAAGATTAATATCATATATCGCTTCCACGATAAATTGCATGTATTTATCATGGATGCCAAATTAACAATTAATCTAACATAAAAACTGGATCAATTAACAATTTAAACACATCAAGTTTTATTCATAAAATTGCATACAACCTAGAAATCGTCTAATCAATTTTAATAACCAATAAAAATTGGATCTTGATGCATAAAGATCGAATCTTGATGCATAAAACGCCCAAAGGGCTTTAAAAATTAATCAAGAACCCTAATTTGTTTGTCCAATTTTATTCTTGTAATTACAAATTCATATACGATGGCTCGTGATGCCACTGTTGGGATTTTAGATCTGATTAACAATTAAACATATCACGAGTACGCAGCGGAAAGATCAAACACGTATAGAACTTATAATTAACAAGGGATTGAAGATATACCTTTAGCAAGAAATGTTAGACTGCTTATAGCAATAAACGTTACACCGTCTTCAATATACGCGTGTGTATAATACAACGTGAAACCATCAAGGATCAAAAGAATAATCCCTCTACTTTGTCACACACAATACGTTCTTAGCAAACGATGAAGTATGCTAGTACTAGTAGTGGTTTAGCAAACAAGCACCGTATCTTGACAATCAACTAAAACCGGAAACCTTCGTGGTTTCTTAGGGTCGAACCAAAGCCAGAACCGAAAACCCTTTATGGGTTTCGGTCGAACGAACCAAGAGAGAGAGGAAGGAGAGATGTAGGCTTTTTTCTTAAAACACATACATCAATAATGATCCCTTGAATCCCTTTATATAGCCTCTATAACTTGAAGGAAAAGAAAGCAATCCCACCTCCTTATGGAGGGGGTGTTCGACCTGCCCACAAGAAAAAGGGCAACCCGAACCTTCCTTTTTCTCGGTTGTACACATTAGTCATTTTAGTTTAACATTTAAACAACTAACTAATGTAATTATTATTTGTTTGCTAAATCACTAATTATATATTACTTTAATATATAAAACATCGTTCTACATATTAACGTGTGCGTCCCTGTAGGCTCGAATAATTCCCAAACATAAATAATTTATATTTGTTCATAATCCAACAAAAATAGGATAACTATTATACGTTTATATAGAACTTCCATATACATAACGTCATTTGTCATGTTAGTGTATTTGCCAGCTTTGTTTACCATAAAAACTATACGACTATTACTATAATACTTTTGAATCGGAACAATAATACCACAAAACATGTATTGCCATTTACTCATAAAACAAATACTTTATAACATAGTAACAATAGTCGAACAGGTTATCAATGCAAATAGATACATTATTCAGTTTTTCTTTGCCTCTTATTGTTGCTATCTAAGTGTGTATTATCCGTCGCCAAAACAATTACAATGATGGTACAATTTCTTTTATTCCCCTCCCTGTTAACATTCTTTACTGTAAAACGGATGTGGTTACTCCAGACTCCAGCATCAGTAGCAGTAGTAGCAACAGGCTTCCCAAGACGACTCCATTCTGATTCAAGTTCAATAATTGCATTTGATCTTTCAACCCTTTAAGAACCCTTATTCATCCTTGCATTAGAGATGTCGTCATAAAGACGCATGTCAACTTTTGAGTTGATCTCCAAATTAACTAAGCCTTTTGAATTCATTAGCCAAGATGAGCACGGGGATAATCGATTTCACCATTTTACATATTCAACAATCGTGTCACACATTTCCATGTGCCACACATTTCCATGTTCAATGTGCTTTCTACAAAATATCTGTAGAGAAAATTATATGGTGGTCAAAATATAGTCATAATAATACAAAACATCTAAAGAACATACAATGTGCTAGAAAATCAGTCGTTGAGCACATCAAATTTCATCAGAAATACATTAGTTTTGAAAGACATACACAGTCAATGTGCTAGAAAATCAGTCGTTGAGCACATCGAAAGGTTTTTCAAAAGCAATTCGTCAATTCACTGCCTGGAACAAGTTTGATTCATAGAGAATCGCACCATCGTTGCTTTCCATTTGTCACAGGTTTAATCCATAGTGGATCTCACATGTCACCTACCAAGAGCTTGTTTGATGTTGGCTCTAGAAGGATTTCCATCTTCATTGTGAATACTTTTGTATCACTCGGATGTTCTGGCAATACCACGAGGATAATGCGTAGGACTCTTAAGATCTTTACTTGTTGTCACAGTGTGTGAAAAACAAGCATAGTTTGTATTAGTGTCCTAACGAGATTTTGGTTGATCTCATGGCTCTAGACTCGATAGTGCACTTTTGGTTTTTAGTAGTCGGAGGCTGGAGCGGACTGCCACCTTTTCAATATCGTCTAACTCGGAGTGAGAGAGACGATAGAAATGTATTGATCTCCGTGAGAAGTGAAACAAGAATCCTTTGAGGGATCTTGAGTGGCTAGGGAGGGTTGTGCAGCGTATCACTGGGTCCATGATACTTGTCTTCAATGTCAGCAATCAACCATGTGATTCTGACAGCATATGTAGTGACCCGGTTTCTGCCTAAAGTTTAAGGAGGGCTGCTTTCTTTTCACCCTTTATCTTAACATTTCTTTTTCATTCTTCAACCCCTTCAGTGCTTACCGAGACTTCATTATTAGAACCTTGTTGGGTAAGTTCCAATACTAGCTCCATCTCAGTCCGCACTATTCCCTTATTCTCACATTACTCCTTTTATAATCATACCAAAGGACTTCTACGCTAACTAGTGGATTGTCCCTGGGTAGATCCCTCCAGCTCTGGCGGGATCGTGGGAACGAGTACCTAACCTTACCATCCTTATAACTCCGATAAATTAATTACATGGTCGGTCTTAGGTGTTTCCATAATTGCCATCATAACCATTCGCTCCCCCTCAATATGTGCATCGATATTCAAAAGAGTTTAGCACATATAGGAGAGCCTACACTTGAGTTAAAAAATCATGTTTTTTATCAGATTTTCATAATTAAATCACATTTTCTCCCCCGAGCAAACATTTCAAATCCGTTGAGATTTTGGGTCTCAATTGATTTAAGTTAGGAAAATTTGGGAGAAAGTGTGTCAGGTTTATACAAGCCGATTATGGAACATATGAATACTTAATATACAAGCCTAAGATACAGTTTAATCACTACATTAGAATGTACATATTAAAGCAACATATAAGAAAACTACCCCTCATTCGGTTCTCTTCAGCAGTCGGTAGTCTCCTTCTCTTATCCTTCCACCAACAAAGCTTTCCAGATTTCGGAAGATACGTCTTGTCTTAAGTCATTTTTGTATGGCAAACATAAACTCCTTGCTTCTGTCGACGTCTTTCTTCGCCCAAAACCGTGTATCCAAACCCGGATTCATCATGTTGACCCTGAATTCCTTGACTCTATAATCCAACGCTTCATCAATCTGTTGTAGAGTACCATCACTGAACTTGTGGATTTCATTGAACCTCATGATCATCTGAACCCCATATTTGTCACTAAATGTGACGGCCCTTGGAGAGTCAATTACTGTGAAGTCATGCTTGTACTCAAAGCCCTTGGCATCCCATCAAGGTTTGGTGAGGTTTAACTGCGTCTGGTAGCTCTCAATCCCCATCCAGAAGTCTTCTACGCGTTGTCTGATAACCAAGTTTCTGGTCCATAAGTTGACAGCAGTATTGAGAATCTTTTTGTCTTTGGGAGAGAGATGGTTCAAGTGACCTTGAAGGTTCAACAAGTACAGATCTTCAAAGTCACTAGGGTACAGATATTTGAAGTCCCTTTCCGCGATGACATATTCTTTGAGATCAGCTCGACGAAGGACAATCTTCTTCATGTAATTGTACCCATACATTGAGAAGACTTCAATTCTGACGACACTTAAGATACGCATATGGGTCCGTACAGCCCTGCGATCACCTTCAGATGTGTGTCGATCAATGTAGAACCGTTGTCTTTGAAACCACCAGTGAGATATACCATACATCGCAGCGACGTCATACTTGCATTCTTCTTCAATCCACATCTGATCCGGTACCATTTGCTCTAAGCCGACATCAGGATAATAGGCAGCCTTCATCTTCGAGATTGACAAGGCAGGCCTGCCCATCTTGCGACCGTACCGTAGATATTCCAAGTCTTTGTTGAAGAAGAAGTCCGGTTGTATTGTGACATGACCCGGATCACCACCCAGTGGTAGTGGTTTGCTGACATTGTACCTGAGGATTGCATCGTCCACTTGATCGGTGAGAAGTTTGTGGCATTCTTCCATTTGGAACTGGAGATGAACTACGTCGGGATGAAAGACTTTGACAATTTCGTATGCAGGGCCTTCCAGGTCTTTTTGAGTAAGTTCAGAGATTCCTTGCTTTTTGCAGTACCAGTCCATGAATGTTGCCATATCACCGATCTGAGCAAGTAGTGAGTTCTCTGGTGGAGGTGTATAGGTAGACTTCAGAGCAGAGGCCCAGTTGTTCGTTGGGACGGTCAGGGCAGATGATGGAATGGACCAGGCAGGTTCAGGTGTAGCAGGTCTGTCTTCAGTGAGAGGCTTCCACCAACTCTGCCTCAAGTTTACAGTGGGAATATGATCACGTCCAACGTCTTCACCACTAGATGAGTATGCTTGTTCGTCTGCAGTCGTATCGTCATCCATATGAAGTTCTTCAGGAATTGGTGAGACAGACGGCTTAATTCTGGTGTCGGTCGTCATCCAAGCCGTATATTCAGCTGAAGCAACTATCTTTGAGGAGCTTGGGGCAGCGGTGCTTGTAAACTGACCACCCTGATTGTTAGATAGAGGTGGAGGAGGAGGTGGTGATTGAGACGACCCAGAAGCGCCAGAGGCTCCTGAAGTTCCAGAGGGACCTGCTGGTGGCGGAGGAGGTGGAGGATGAGGTGGAGACCCAGGTGGTGTTTTAGGTGAGCCCTGTCTCTTTTTCTTCTTTTTTGTTGCTTCAGCCAAGTCAGACAGGAGCTGGTCACAGTTATCTCGGGCCATAGACTTCTCCAGAGCCTCGTACAACATCATGTGATCTTCATGAGTTTGGTAGGATTTGGATTCCCACATTCGGTTGTGAAGAATTTCTTTCATATCAGCTTCTGGCAGGTCTCTAAAGCGTTCCCTGAGTGGTGTTTGGATAGCCCAGTCAACAGCATCCGTGACTATTCCATCCATAGCTTTACGCAATTGATTGGGAATATCTTGATTCTCCAACCTGTACAGTCTGGACCCATGCTTGTCTAATCTTTCCTCCAAGGCTTGGTTCGCATCCACCAAATCCGCGATATGTTGTTCGAGTTCTCCAATGTGCTTTAGTAAGGAGGGATATGAGGGACCTTGTTGAGGTTGAGGTGGTAGAGGAAGCGTTTTTATTGTCGTTATTGTTGTTGCAGTTGCGGTTGCGGTGGTTGGTAATGGCCGATGAACGTTAGGAGAATCGGGTCTAGACACGAGATCAATCACCGGTGATGTCATAGGAGGGATAGCAGAGGTGTCTTGATGGATTGTGACGGACACCATTGATTCAGCTTCTATATCTGCTGTTGTCTTCTCATTATCGGCTTCTGAGGGTTTGTCATTGAAGAATTGATCGCCAAAGCTAAAGTCTTTGGCTAAGTGTTGTAGAGGAGACAAAGTCCTTGTAGATCTGGCAGGCTCCTCAGGAATCACCGGTTCGTTAACCATCAGCTTAAGATTCTCCTGAACGTTATAGTATGTAGTGGTGGTGAACTCTTCATCCATTTGTCCAGGTTGTGGTTGACTTGTAGCGTCAGTGGCCTCAGCATCTGTGTGTTCAAGGTTTGGTCCAGCATGAACACCAGGAGTTGATAGAGGTTGAGACTCTGCAACATCATCAGGGTTTGGTTCAGCCTGGCCTTTATCTTGTATACCAGGGTCTGGTCTAGCCTGACCTTCATCTTGATCACCACTCTTGACTACAAGAGGCATTTCCTCATCTGATTCAATGTCACTTTCAGTCAAGCCCAGTTCAACATACAGAGATGGGGATTCGTCATGACCCGAGGGTTCAGTTGGTGCGGAAGTACGTCTCTGAAAGATGTATTGTTCCGCTGGGCACTTTTTCTTTGGAGTTTGAAGATTGAGTAGAACCTGAGCAGCTTGCTCCGCACCGACTTTCTCCTTTCCCTTTCCCTCTACCTCTGGAAGTGGTTGAAACTTTCCAGTGTCAGTTTCCCTGAACACCACAGGAGGAAAAGGACCCCGAGGTGCACCTTGAGCATCCTTCAGACTTTCTTCAATAGCCCTTTGCGTATCAGCCTCTAAGTCACCAAACCCAGGTTCAGTTAATGGAATACCCTCATCAACAAACTCATCGAACAACTGCTGAGATCTCTTAAGAGTTCGCTTCTTTACCACCTTCCCAGCTTTAGCTCGTTTGGCTGGCGGTGTTGCTTCACTGGTTTCCTTAGCCTGCTTTCGTTTCTTCTCCTTAGGCTTGGTTGGTGCTGGTTGAGGTTTCTTGGTTGCTGCTTTAGGTGCTACGGGTTTAGCTTGCTTGGTTACCTTGGTTTGGTTGATTTTGCAGGTTTTGGTGCAGGAGAGTTAGGATCACTAACTTCTTCACCAGCAGGATAGGTTCTTCAGTAGGCAAATGAAGGGGAGACTCTGGTCTTGGATGGAACTTGTGCTTGCATTGCAGATGAAAGATAATTAGTTTAGTGAACCTCACACTTGGGATCATAATGAGAGTGGCTTTCTTCTTTCCCTGAGTATGTTGTGCCAGATTCTTTTTGTCTTCCGTGAAAGTATGGATGGATTGAGTGAATTCTTCCCACATCCTTTCCGCATAATCGATATGAGCTCGATTGATGATGCCCCAAAGAATCTGCAACACTGGAGCTCTTGGCCTTTCAAACCCAGAAGTCTTTCCCGTAAGGCACAGATTAATGATTGTCGTAAGTGTTCTCCACGGTTGGAACATGTCATTAGTTACGACATTAGATAAGTGTTTGACTTCTTTTGGATAACCCAGATCGTTGACAAAGTTGATAAGAGTATCCTGAGTTGGAGGGGAAGAAAAAGCCTTGTTGTTGTTGACTGGCGTGATCCGAAGAGCATCTCTGAGTGTGTCTTTAGTGAGGTTGAACCATTGCTCATCCAGTTGACACTTGTAACCCCCGGTGATTCTGTCATAGCAAATAGTATCCCAGAACTACTGAATATAGATAGATGGTATTGTCGAAGAGGCGATAAACGCTCTGAAGAAGTTGGTTTGCTTCAGAATGTCCACCGTAATCTTGTAGATTGGGTTGCTATGTGACTTTTCAGCATCAAGATAGCAGTTGCTTTTCCCTATTGGCACCTATCTAATGCGAGGCAAGATTTGTTCATCAGTGCGAGTGGGTGGTGCAACAGCAGGTGCTTGTTCAACCGGAGCATTAACATCAGCCATTATAACTGCACAGTCACATTCACAGAACGATGGGCATACAGATAGGAGATGTTAGATGTGAGCAGTTGCTCGGGAGTTAATCAGTTATGAATTATATCTAGGAAAAGGACACCTAGATCATATTATGGTGAAGGTCAATAATTGAAGTCAACTCTTGAGGCAACGGAAGTTGACTCTTGTAAGAGAAGACTTAACACAATGACTAAACCACAAGACCCGATAACAATTTACAAGCAATGCGAGACAAAACGCAAGGGATACGTTACAATAAGCAAACCGCAATCAGAAGAATACTCAGGATCCAAAACGCAAGGCACCAAAACACAATGATTATTTTATTAAAAAACTAGTCAAAACGCAGTCAAGGCAAAACGCAATCACACCAAACGTACTAGGCAAAACGCAACAATCAAAACGCAAGCACTATTATATTTAAAATAAGCAAAACGCAACCATTTAAAATTTTTCCGAAATAAGGGTTTTACTATTTAAATATTTTAAGTGGTCTTCATATACAAAACGCAGTGACTGCGTTTTGTCCCTGCTTAATATTTAATACTCAAAACGCAATAGCATATCAAAGGACAAAACGCAACAAGGATCATACAGACAAAACGCAACAAGGAACATACAGACAAAACGCAACGAAGAATTCTACAAACAAAACGCAACCAAGTTTTCCTTATCAAATCGCCACCAACAACAATCAAGCAAAACGCAACGAAGAGCACTTAAGGCAAAACGCAATAACGAACATCTAAGTAAAACGCAACCAAGAGTATTAAGGCAAAACGCAACCTATAACATTTGAGCAAAACGCAGGCAGGAATTTGTTTCGCAAAACGCAACCAAGAAATTCTAAGCAAACCGCAACCAAGAAATCCTAACCAAAACGCAACCAAGAATGCTTCACAAGCGCAGATTCAAACTTACAAATCAGGGGTTCAAATACTTAGGCACATCTTGACTTACGTTCTACAATACTCACTAAACTTATTAACACCACCAAGGGGTCACCACACATAACATACTAGCACTATTTTGACTTAAAAAGTCAACCTAAATACAAAAATCTCAAGGACTATAAATTAGCAATTGGGGAAACTAACACAACATCAACGAGGCATCATTTGTGTATACTAGTGCTATCCCAACAATCAAAACACACTTACAAACACTAACCTAGTTTTTGATGACGATTATGCACGAATATCTAGGCACGAAAGCACACAAATAGTCACGGATTAGGCAAATCGCAATGAGTTGTTGAGTTTTGTGATGAGAGAGATATTTTGAAATTGGTTTGACTGGTTTATGAACGTTTGACCAAGTCAAAACGCAAGGGGTATTTAATACTTAGGCACACTTTCATCAATTGGCAGAATTGGCCCCTCCTTTTCTTATTTCTTTTCATTTAAGGTTTAATAGCTACTAAGGGATTGATTAAATTACATAAGTGGCACAATTGGTCCTTTATATTTTATAAGCCTAGGATACAAATAGCAAATAGCACATAAGACCCTATACTTGCATATAACAGACACATTCAGCCCTTTTCAAGTTAACTCAAGTTTGACTCTCCCTTAAACCATAACCCCGTTAGTTACCAAATCTTTTTCAATTATGTATACAAATTGTTAAAATGCCCGTTAGATGTCATAAATTTGAACAATACTCTCCCCCTCAATCAATGACCCGTTTTCTATTTAAAGAGTTGTAGTCGTTGATTGAGTGTCAAATTTTTTGTGAAATTCATGTCTGATTGATTTTCAAAAATAAGATTAAACCACCATGTGACATCCAAATAATTTTCTGAAGAATCATAGACGGAAAAATTATAAGGATAAAAGAAGACTTCTCTTCTTAATCAAGAAATAATGCACTGAAGCATACATTAGATCGAGGGTGCACGGATATAAAGTAATCCATGCCCAAAAGAACTTAATCACCCGTTGTCAGGAACAGCCGTCTTTTTGGCGACGAGCTTTCTTCATTTTGAAAACCGGGTTGCAGTCTGAAATAACTGTAAGACATTTAGACATGTTTTGAAAAGTTTGAACTTCCGTTCGAGCTTCATTTAAAGGCCCGTGTCATTATTGAATGACATTTCTAGGTCCGTAAATGTATAAACGGAAGACATGTCTTGGAAAACTATTTTTGGTATTTTCTATTTTATATTTTTGTATTTGATTTTCTTGGTTTTATATTTTTCTATTTTGTTTTTGAAAATTTTAAGTAAATTGAAAAATCTTTTTGGGTTTTTATGATTTTCTTATTTACATAGGATACATGAAGAATTACCACCATTATTCTTCCTTTGAGATAGCAGATCTCAACCAGACCATTTCCCACCGAATGAAATCGGATTGTCATTTGCGTCAAAGTAGCACCAAATGGCATGTTCTTGTAGTTGACTTCTTGTCGAAACCGATCGAGAAGGATCGCCAATAACATTCTCCAATGGGTGATTCTTTGTCAACTTAGTGAGAGTATCAAACGATCGCCAATAATCATTGCACAATCTGGAGGTGGCACTAATTCCCATACGTTCAGTCGATCAAATTCATGGATTTCATCTTGCATGGATTGAAACCAGCAGTCTTCAGTAACAACATATTTGAAGTTTTTTGGTTCGACTTTGGACAGTACTGAATTGTAGAAGCACCACAGAGCATCTATAGCAAGCTGTTTCCGAGTGGATACCGGTCGACAAGGGTTCCCAATAATATTATCAAGAGGATGAGAGTCGGTTCATTTGCGGAGATGTTCATGAGGTTGAGTGGATTGGGTGGGTGTAGTAATCGTGATTATCCTAGAAGATGATGCTTTAGAGTTTGGGTCTGGGGCGAACACATTAACAAATGGTTCGTGCTCAGTTACAACAAACGGATTTACTTCAAAAGAATGCTCAGTTGCAACACCGTGATGTACCGAAGATGATTGATGAGCCGAGGATGATGGTGAATGACTGCCTGATGGTGCATCGTGATCAAAGGAGATAGATACTGATGGACCGGTTGGAATGACCGGGGGTGGAACTGCGGGGACATGAGGCATCTGATGATCACCCGTTGGAGTCTCAAAATATTCATCAAACATCGGTTGAAACAGCAGCTCCAAATCTTTATTGGTGGGAGGTACATACGGAATAGCAGGAGCAGAATTAGGTACGAGCCCTGAACTTATAGGTCCAGGCGTCAAAAGGTTAGGATTGGGTCCTGAACTGGAGTGTACAGGAGCCGTTTGCTCAGTCAGCTCATCGAATGTAACGTGAATAGTTTCCATTATTTGTCGGGTCCGTTTGTTGTAGATTCTGTAACCCTTCCTGTTTGGTGCGTAACCAAAAAAGAACCCAATGTCTGCTTTAGCTTTCAATTTGCCAAGTCGTTTATTGGGTAGCAGAGAGCCCCAAATATACGTAGGAAAGAGAGATCTGGTTTCTTGTCATGCACTAGTTCATATGGGGTTTTGTTGTGAAGAGTATGTATAAGGGATCGGTTTTGGGTGTAACAGGCAGTAGCCACAGCTTCTGCCCAAAGAAACAAGGGAGCCTTGGAGAATATCAGCATTGTCCGAGCAGCTTCAACAAGAGTGCGATTCCTTCGTTCAACAATGCCATTCTGCTGAGGAGTTCTCGGAACGGTCTTCTCGTAGGTAATGCCAACGCTTTCATAGAAATCTGTCAAATTTTTATTAACGAATTCGGTGCCTTTATCAGTCCGCACGAACCGGACAGTTTTATTGAGACCGACTTGAAGTTGTTTTAACAGATTGATTACAAAGACGGGAGTCTCATCCTTGGATCTCAAAAACTTCACCCATGTAAACCTGGAGTAGTCATCGACTATTACCAAAATGTATTTCTTCCCATTTATACTCGGCACTCTTAGCGGTCCACATAAATCCATGTGAAGGGTGTGTAAAACTTCCGTAATGGTGTTAATTGTCTTGAGTTTGTGGGTAGCTTTCCTGCTCTTTCCAAGTTGACATGCAGAACACAAATGATCCTTTTTAAACTTTAACCGAGGTAAACCTCTAACAAGATCTTTACGAGCTAGATCATTGAGAGTGCCAAAGTTTAAGTGATTTAGGGGACGATGCCATAACCAGGATTTGTTCTTGGAGGCTTTAGACAGTCAGCAAATGGGAGAGGACCTCATCATATCTTCAACAGAAATGGTGTATAAGTTCGTACCACGACTTCCTTTAATAAGGTCGACACCATCTAAGTCTCGGACGAAGCATGTGTGCTTTCTAAAGGCAACTTCAAGATCTGAATCACAAAATTGACCGACAGAGAAATGGTTATGTCCAAGTCCTTCTACATAGTATACCTTGGAAATTACACTATCACCAATGACATAATCCCCATATCCCATAATTGCACCAAAATGGTCGTTTCCGAATCGAACAGTCCCAATAAACTTTTTCACGAAATTCTTGAGCCGTGAGCGATCTCCAGTCATATGTTTTGAGCAGCCTGAGTCCAAATACCAGAGAACGATCTGTATAACCTGCATTTGAACAACGACGAAAATGGAGATTTGGATACATTGGATCCCTAATTGCAATTGGGGTCTGGTTGGTTAGTGCACGCAAGATTATACGCTACAAGGGCAATATTTTCCTGTGGATCAGCTAGCAAACAGTCACTCTTAAGAGCACTGTCTTCCTAACGGGAGAAGTCTACCAGTGGGCTTCCATTGTTTTGTAGGCAAGACCTTAGGTAGAGTATAGTAAAGGCCATGATCGCCTACATGTAATAGTCTGCCAGTGGGTCGTCCACATGTGGTCCAATAGTGGTAAACATTCCCTGTGGCCTTCCATACTTGCTTAACTTGCTTAAAAACCCGCCACACTTTAGTGGCAGGGGATTGCTTACAAACAATCTCAGAACACACAAAACATAGATCATGATTACAAATTTAAGCAGTTGTTACAAGTTTTGCATGAAGCATTAGATTCTTCGAATTAATTACCAGTCACACTTATAGCTAATACTAGAATCAACACAATTCTTTTGTTTCTCATTCGACTTATTCTTCCTTAGATGAGACTTTACTTGTTTCAAGGTACTTTTTAGCTGTAAGGTCTATCTTTCTTTGTATTGCTCCTGGCTTTAACTGCTAGCTGCTGAGGCACCGTTTACTCCTGTAGAGGGAATTCCAGGAGCATTAGTCGAATGTATTTTCTGATGCTCAACATGTGGTGGTGTGTTATGAGTTGAGGTTTCACACGGTTCTACAAAAGTAACTTGCTTTTTCCTAAGTGAATTGGTAGAGGCATTTTGTGTATCGCGAGGGCTAAAGTCTTTAGGACACGTGCCTATTACATATTCTAACAGCTCCTGAGAGTGTTTAGTGTAACGGCAAGCAGATCCAATTGTCTTTTCACCTTAGCTTCCTCTACTATTTCACGAAGGGTTTCTACATTTTCCTTAAGGTGTTTGATATAGTGTAGATGCACTTCCCGGTTCTTCTTAAGTTTAGGGGGAATTGGTTCAACATCTATAGGATATCTACCAGGAGCCAGCACTTTAGGTTTACTGTCGGGTATAGTGGCACATTTGGAATTATCTTTAAGTTGAGCCTTAAGGTTTTCAATTTCAGATAACAAAGAGTTGTTCTGGTCAGTGGTTTTGGCACGCGTTATCTTAATTGAATCATACAATTCCTTATAATGCTGCTTAACTTTTGCATTTTCTGCCCTAAAGAGTTCATTGAGATCGTGAAGGGCATTGAGCTTTGCAGTTAAATCTTTGTTCTGAGAAACTAAGGCCTTAAGGTCAGGAGTGGGATTTGCATCACTATTTTTCTCTGTTAAGCGAGAGATTTTCTCCTTTAATTCATGAATTCGTATTGCCTCGACTTTGAATTGTTCATATAGATTTCCAATCACAAACAGTGTATCACATTGAAGGAGCATTCGAAGACGTCACTGGGAGTTTTTTGTTTCCAAAACGTTCTTTGAGATTCTGATACTTTATTGTAAGTTAAGTGTTAACTTCTATGTTTGGTGAAATGTTCTTAATATTGAGTCGTGATCATCACTTTTGAATCTTGTTCTAAGATTAAAATTTTTAGATTTAAGGTTGGCATACGTTTCTGAGCAATAGATAAAAAGCATTCATGCATGTCAGAAATCTTGACACATTTAATACAGAATCAGTTGCTAGTATAAAACACATCTTTATAGACTAAGATTCAGCAATTAAGTTCTCATTTGTAATGAGAAGGTTTTTCTGTTCAATCTCGCCACTCTAAATCTATCTCATTCTGGTCCACCTCGGCTTCCAAATTTTCAAAAACTGCTTTCATTGCCCTAACTTCAGTGACCAGTGATTTTTGAACTCTGTCAAAATGTTCTTTGAGTAGATTGAAAAATGGAATTACTTTAATTAAGTAACACCGTTATATTTGTTCAAAACCCCTTTCCCCTTCAGTTATGCCCGCTGGTGTGATACGCTTTTTACAAGTTTTCTCAAAATCCCAAAATAGTTAAGTAATTACATACAGACCAATATTTACTTGACTTGTAGTTGGAAGCGTTTGAGGGACTAGATGGACCGGTGTATTAGGAGGATACATAGTCGCAGATGGCAGGAAGGACAGGGTGGGGCATTGGCTTTAGTCTTCGGCCTTTTGATTTTGGCTAGATCTAAGGGACCAAAATACTTGCTCAGGTGTCTGTTGAGTTGAGGGGTGAATGTTGCTTATATTTTCTTTTGGAGTAGGTTAGGGTGGTGTAGTTAAACCTTTTTCCACACAGGCAGAGTCATTCATTTTCACATGCAGTTTACTCCTAGTAGCGTCAGCTAACTCTAATTCTTCCTCAAACGATGGAACATTTACAAGCACATCATGAGTCTTAAGAAGTTCTTCACCATCATACAGTGCCGGTTAGGCCTTTTTGGCCTGTCTGAGGGAAAAAGGGTTCTGGCGAACTAACTCAAGTTTTTAGTCCTTTGGTCATACACTTGAGCAGGATTTAACATCATATGGACAGTTTGAATGGATTGATCTTGTGAGTGAAGCTTATTCTCAAGTTATCCGTTAGGTATTTAGATTGGAAAAAAATCAGTCAGGAATTTGGGGGGGGGAACCCTCTTTCTTGTTTAAACTATGTGTCAAAGTCGTTCTGTTTCTTCAAATATCTTGTTGTTTTCATAGTTGAATTAAGTTGAAACTTGGACAGTGAATGAACGTTCCTTTTTTAATGATTTTCTTCCGTTTTATTACGATTTTGAATAAGCATATGCATTTGATCATCCATTCGCTGTTCACGTTCAGTCAATTCAAACTTAGCACGTTCATAAATGGTAACTTGTTCCTTGTAGATCTTAAGTTCATTGGCTATCGTGTCATGAGGATCGAAACGCATCATTATCAGATGATACACATACATTATTAGAGTGGAAGATGCAACCTACTTGGTACAATAGAAATATTATTGACCGACAAATATTGTTCATATGGAATAACATTGATGTTACCCATATAGACACTAGTTGAGTCGATAACATTTGACTGTTGTACTTCATTAGTAACAGTATGATCAATAGCATTTTCCAGAGTGTGTACCTCAGATAAGATTGATGCATTAGATGGACCAGCTTATGGATTTGCTGACCCGGCCGAGGACAAATTGGCCATGAATATAGTCTGAGGAGTCGGTTTATCATCAACATCTGAATCAAAAGCTTCAGATTCGTCTGCTTGGAAAATATTGTCCTCATTCAGAGCTAAGTCTTGGACTGGTTGATTTATCCAATCTGCATCAAAGGTGTTTACTGTTCACTAGCCTGAAAAGGTAGTTCCTCTTCATCCAAAACTGCACCCATTCTCTTGGGGCTTGCATTCTAGCAGCATTTCTATCCTTGAAATTAATTTCGAATTTTTATGACGCTTTGGCTGAGTACAGTTCCTTGCAATATGTCCAACCCCATTACAACTATAACACTTAACCGGTTTTCCTTGACCTACATTGGCATTCCCAGCTCTATTTTGTGCCCCCCATTGCCTGCAGCACCATTTCCCCGAGCAACATACCTCTGATTCTGATTCTGATTTTGTCGCCCTTGAACATTCTGAAACGACAACCCGACATCTTGAAAAACGGTTGCTTGACTTTCTAGTGTTATAGAAGAGGTTCGAAGTTGATGTCGTTTGGGAAGTGTAGCTCTAATGATAGGCAAGAAGTTCATTGTTTGGTTGGTTGTCAAGTATTTCATCACATTGGGTGTATTTGGTATCAATATGTGATGTTCTAAGGGGATTTGTGGGATATTGTAGTAGTGAGGGCCTTGTTGATGAAAGAAGGATACATTGTTGAGACTGGACATGTGATGATGGGCATGAGGTTGGATGTTGACACAAATGCAAGTTGATCATTTGTAGCAGGAGTGATCTTTCATAATCAGTCGATCTTGTGCCAGACTTGCTTATCATGTTGTTTTAAGTATGCATTCGCTGTTCGTGATTTGTCTCTTTCTGACTGATTTGTTGAGTTTAACGGCTGTCAGAAACTATCCCATTCAGGTGACATTTGTTCACAATATTTGGGGGGGGGGGGGGGGGGGGGGGGGGGGGGGGGGGGGGGGGAGTTTAGTTGATTGTTAGGCATTGTCATTCTAATATTCCTCATGTCGTTGACCAGCTTGTGAAAGCGAACATAGTACTCATTGATGTTTTCACCTGGAAGCATCTTGAACCTCTCAAACTCATCGTACAACTGAGATTCTCTGTCTTCTTTTGTGAGCTCAGAACCTGCAAGAAGCATTTTGACGTTGTCCCAAATTGCTTTTGCTTCAATGTTGTGATTGATGAGCTTGTAGATATCTTTGGGTAATCCTTGAAGCACAATATTGGTGGCACGGACATCTGCATCGTATCGTTTCTTCTCGTGTCACTGAGTTCCTGCATATGTACGAGGCTTTCTGGTCTAAGTCAGGACACCTCCCTCAAGGGTAGTTCCGAGTGCATTCCCTGTGGTTCCAAAGCTCAAATGGTCGCTTGATCAATCGACTGAAGAATTTGCAATCCATTTTCCTTTCCCCTACAGTACAATCGGATTTGTTGTGACCATGATTCGTAATCAGTCCTATCGAGCATAGGAGGGCGGGTATCGGAACCGGCCGCTTGAATATCATCTGAATTACTGGACATGGTTGATTACTTGTATTATGATAAACTTTGGATCGGTACAATGATTAGTGATTGTATGTTAAAAGTGATGATTGTTTGTTGGATTAGGTGATATGTTGTTTGATTGTGATTTGGTTTGGTTGAAATAAGTTAACGTAATGAAGATAATGAAACTTAGGCAAAACGCAGTGAAGAAGCCTAGACAAAACGCAGTGAAGAATGAAATTTTGCCAGAGTTACTTTCTATCAAAACGCAATATGGTCTTGAGCAAAACGCAGTGATATTGAAGCAAAACGCAGTGATAACTTGAAGCAAAACGCAATGAGGTCTTGAAGCAAAACGCAGTGAGGTCTTCAAGCAAAACGCAGTGAGGTCTTCAAGCAAAACGCAATGGATGTCTTGAAGCAAAACGCAGTGAGGTCTTGAAGCAAAACGCAGTGAGATCTTCAAGCAAAACGCAGTGAGGTCTTCAAGTAGGCAAAACGCAACCTTCAATAACCAAAACGCAGTGACCAAAACGCAAGAGCAAAACGCAAGAGCAAAACGCAGTGACCAAAACGCAACCCCAAATACGACAAAACGCAGTACTGTTGTACTATACAAAACGACAAAACGCAGTGTACTATTTGAGGCAAAACGCAACCAAGAATGTCTCAGAGAGGCAAAACGCAGTGAAGAAAAATACGAACTTTTTCACCTAAAAACACCTAAAAATCACCCTTTTGAACGTTTTTGCTTGGTTTCTTTTGTACAACTTGATCCTAGAAGGTTATAACAACTATAAAAACACTAACTTTAACATCACAAACGTGAGAATCAAAGAGTGTCAAGAAAAAGACCATAAACCTTCAAAAACTAAACTTTTGATCTAAACTAACCAAGAAACGAACACGAAATTCTATCTAATCAATCCCATGGGATCTGATTTCAATTGTTGTATATTGGATATCACAATACAAGGCTTAGGATTGATGGGTTGGCCAAATTTCTTAGAGAGAGAAAGTGATAGTCTAGTGAGAGGAAAACACCTTTAAGTGTCGTGTATTATCAAATGAACAACCCAACCCTTCCCATGGCTGAAAGAAGGTCTTTAATACAAGAGTTTAGATGTCCCAAAGGCTATGGTATGGGCTTACTGGTGGTAAAGACTCGACCAAGTACCATGAGTCTAGACTTACTTTAAAAAATTTGAGCTATGCTATTCTAGATAATATACAGGGTGACCGAGTCTTTTTCTTAAACCTAACATCGACATTAGATAAGTCTTTAAGGTAGTTAAGGGTTTAACGACTATGAACTAGATGCCCATTTCTAAGAACAAAACGAGTTGAGATCTAGGATTATAGGTTAGGTTACGAACACAAATCGGACCTAATGATATTAAAACCACTACATAAAACAAGAGTTAGACATTGCACTAGGAAAATAGGATTATTGCATTAATAAGGAAATAACGAGGTTAACATGCCTTCTCCATTGATAAGTAAAAATCCATTTCACTTTTCGTTATTTATTTTCTTATAAATTTAGTTACTTAAACAACTTAAAAAATTATGACAATTAAAACTCAAGTTATAGACCGCCCATTAGCTCTTGAGAACGACCTCAGATTTACCAAAACCTACACTATACACGCCCGGGTTCTCTGTCTGTTAGTGCATTAGTAGATCATAGGTAGTCGAGTCTTATAAATTTAAAACTTGATCTATTAAATAAAAATGCGCATCAGATTTCATCTCCCACGTCTTCCATCTCATGGTCACCTGGAGTTTCAACACCCTCAAGAACCAATGGAGGAGGAATAGATCCCTCAACAACATCAACACCCTCAAGAGGAATGACCGGCTCAGAACGCTCCTCTACACCCTTATCATCAGATGTAATGAGTAAAGAAAGAATGCCTATAACTGCAAAAAACAAGAGCACACACTTAATACACAAACCACAAATGCTACAACACAAGCACAATGACAACAACTCATCCTCACCATACCTATGCAACACACGGACCAT
>BQNB010014025.1:0-45163 GCA_026074375.1 Tanacetum coccineum | reverse complement strand
GAGCTTAAGGCTAAATAAGCTGTAACAGCTTATGATGACAGAAAAGCTAACAAAGCTTAAATGGCTAAATAGCTAAGAGTTGTTGGCACTTAAATAAGCTAAGAAAAAGACCAAACAAGCTTAACAACTAACTAACTAATCTAAATAAGCTATTTAAGACACAAAGGAGCTTATGACATAAGCTGAATAAGCAAAAATGAAAATTAAGCAATCCCTATACCTAAGTCATGTAAAAACAGTCAAAAGCCAAGTTTGGGCTTAAAAATAAGCCAACAAATGAGCTTTTTAAAAGCTGAAACTAAAGGGGCTTATACAAGAGCTTATAGGCTCTTGAAATAAGCCAAGGGATTGGGCTTAAGAACACTAAAAGCTTAAGAACTAGAAGCTTAAAATCTCCCCTTTGCACCAGGGGAGATTAAAGCTAAACTTAAGTGGCTTATTTGACAGCTTATTAAAAGCTGTCAAATAAGCTCAAATTGAAAAGAAAACTGAAAACAGCTAAAGTACTCTAGCTCATGGACTTATGCACAAATTTTTAGCTTTTAAAAACCATTTTAACTTGCTGATTTTTGATGGTGAAAAAGGGTGTTGGATTTTTAAAACTGTGACACTAAAAACACTTGGGCTGTTTTGACTCACAAAGTCAAAAGGACACAAGGCATTTTGACAGCTTGTTTTAAACCCACAATTACTCACTTTTGACACCACAACTCAAGTGTCCAAGTGCTTATCCAAATAAGCACTTTGAGTTTTCTCAAAATCCAACAGTTTCAAACAGTGACTTAAAGAACCTTGAACAACACTTTTTAAAACTGAAAAACCTTTAAAATCAGGCTAAATAGAGCTTAATACTTAAGCTGAAACCAACCTAATGACCATAACCCAAACCAAGACCATTTTGACCCGTTTTGGGTGTTGACCCAAACACCCCTTAATTTCTAAAAATGGGTTTTAACACTTTTAAAAAACTATTTTAACTCATAATCCTTGAAGAGAGTAGACAAATAAGCATTAAACAACCTAGATAAACAATAATAAGCAGGAAATAAGCACTCTAATTAGCTAAAACATAATAAGCTAAGAAAATCTAAAAATTGAGACTTTAAAAGAGAGAAATGTAATTACCTTTGTCCAAGCTTTTACAAGGACCTTTTGACCCCTCAAGGGCTTTCAGCTACAAGCTCTGGCTTATAAATAAGCCAGTGAATAAGCCAATAAGCTCTTCCAACTTTAGCTTATCTTCCAAATGGCTTATTCTTGATTTTTTTAAACAAAAACTTATAAAACTATAAACTATGAAGAGTTTAAGTTTTATAAGCTTATTCAAACTTCTATAAGAGCTTATAGAAGCTTATCCAACATATATAAAGGCAATTTAAGTTGTTTGATAAAATCAAACAGTAACCTTGCCCTTTTTCTTAAATTTTCTTTAAAGTGTTTAAAAAAAAATCAAACAGAATTGCAAAGATAGGTTAGATTAAGAGATTAAAAAGCTTTTAGAACACAACAAACTTAACTCAACTTAATTTCATTAAACTAAAGTACAAGTACAAGAACTTTTTGAACTGAAAACTTAAAACTACTTGAACTATTTTTCAGCTAACTTAAACACTACATAAAACTATATCCACAATGGCTGTTACATTGTCTTTAAATAGGAAAGAAAAAACGACTATGCTTCCTCTTTGTCTTCATGCTTGTGCTTTCTTGTAGACACAAGAAAGTGTTGTGTTACTTGTGAGAGTGCTAAGTCAAACTCATCTTGTCCCTTCATTAACCTTGGTCTCCAAGTCGAGTATTTCTAGCCGTAGATGAGGATTTTGTGCGGGTTTGGATTGCCAACATGGCAATCCATGTGGGGGTTGTGGGGTATGGGCATGTGATGGGGAATTAGGCTGGTTAGTAGGGATCGAAACGATGTGAACAGAGACGTTGGTGGGGCAAGTGGTTTTGGAGCCGGGAAATGGTTTAGGAAGATGTACAGTAATTTGAAAACTGTATAAGGGAATAGTTTGGTGGTTTGGCAAGCTAAGCCCCTCACGATACAGATTATTGCAATACCACTCGTCCATTTGTTATAATAACTTTGGGGATTGGCAAAACAAAGTCCAAGAAGTTATATGATTCATTCAAGAGAATCGTCCTTGGTGATTAAAACTTTAAGGACTTGACAGTTCTAGCCCTTGGACTACATCTTTGATCAATTGGCAGAATGCACCCTTGTCCTTCATTTTCTCATTTCTCTTATAAATATAAGTTTAAGGTTTTGGCAATTTCAACCCTAAACTTATATTTTTGGACTTGTTGACTTTTTGGCTTGGGGTTGAACTTTGGTTGACTTCAGTGACATTTCGCTTGACTTTGACTTGGACTTTTTCCTATGCTTTTCATTTCCGAGTCCGGTTCTGTCGATTTGGCTTTGTTTTTCGTCCTTTTCTTAATTATCCGTTCCTGCACAATACAATTAGCAAAACAAGCGTGTATTTGGCATTTTAAGTCCGTTTTTGGTTATTTTAGCTCGTTTTTAAAGGTAAAAGGTATGTGTAATTAAACACATACCAAAATCCCCCATACTAAGGTATTGCCGTGTCCTCACGCAATGCTATGAAGTAAGCATTTGAAAAACTAAGAATCTCGAACACCCTCGACTAATAACTAGAAAAGTAGCTAAGTGTTCATCGAGGAAATTAAAGATTCAAGAGTTTTGAAAATCCCCCGTTTACCAATTTTTTGTATGTACATCTATTCTACCATCTTTTTGTATTTTTCATTTTTCTAGAACGTTTTGACTTTCGTTATTTAATAACTTTGAGGGATTATAGAACAAGATGCATTTCGATCCGAGAATGCCCCTAAAAGGATAAGTTCATCGTTCCCGACTTTTCACTTATTCCAAACCAAGCTTAAAACGAAATCACTGTTAAGTATGAGTTAAGATGCTAACACTACTCATATTTGTAATTTGTAAACTTTTCACTCCCGACAATTTACATCTTTAAGGTGTATGTGCTATTTTGAATTTCAACTATGGATCAACGTTTTAAATATTCTATGTTTCACGTTCCACCCGAGAATAATGAGTTTAAAGGCGAGATCATCCCATGTAGCGACTTTCGTCTCGGCACATCCCAACCTTGCGGTTAAGTGACCAGGCTTTTGACACCCCACAGAGACTAGTATCGGGACTCACGGACCTTAGGTTTCAAAAACTCTTAGGTTTTCTGTAAGCACATAGCTTAAAATATAATAGCCAAAGTTCAAAAGCATATTCGAGTTTAACAAAAAGAGATCTTTTATTTAACATTAACTATTTACGCAATTGGTATCTTCGACCTTTTAGAAGGCTGCAACATCGGTTGTGAGCCGGCAAGATGCAGCAAACTTTTATCAGCCTCGGATAAAACTGAACTATGGGTTTTTCTTAGAAGGCTGTATCAGCGTTGATGAACCCCCTGCAAGATACAGCAAACTTTTAATCAACCCACAGTTTATACGTATTATATTTTTTTAATTTTTCATCAATCATTTTTTTTTTTGAACAAACGTCTTTTAAAAAAAGTTCAAGTATAAATTTTGAATAAGTCTACAAGTTTTGCTGAATACTATATAAAAATGTATTGATTTCTGTTTTAATTTCCATAATAGCACGTAAATTTTTAAGGTCAGGTTAGAATCTTATGGGGAAAAAGCGACACAAACCATATAGAGCTCTTAAGATTTTCAAATAATCCTGTAGTTTACCATCAAATTCATAAATTAACACTAATCATTTTTCATTCTTCGCGAGTATTCGCGAACGCTTAGCCTAAAGGTTAAGGAACAAGCTAGAGCTCAACACGCTCGATCGGGTCAAAATTTATTCTTATTCTACCCAGTAGGAAAGTCAAAATTATGACAAACACCTATTTTATTTTTGAAAAATTTTAAATTTTTTTTTTCATTTTTTTTTTTTTTGAAATTTTGGTGGTAAAAACGGGATTCCGTGATAACAACGGCTGCAGGTAAAAATCAAATCGAAGATCCCCCCCCCATACTAGAATGAAACATCGTCCTCGATGTTTTAAGAAGGGTTTCTACGTAAATCCTAAGCCGTTTATGAAGTATGCTTAAAGATACGACGTAGTCGATAATATGTAGAAATCGGATTTCCCCACTTGAAGCAGGATTGTGAAAGCTCTTATATCGACAGGAACAAATAGCACAGAGACTTCAAAAAACCGGACATCCTGGAACAATACAGCACAAAAACACAACACACGGAATAGAAAGAGGAAATTCACCCCCACAAAAACTAAACACTATTAGCAAGACTAGCATACTACTAAAACTGAAAAATTAAGATAAGCATGGGGTGCCTCCCACGAAGCGCTTGTTTAGGGTCACTAAGCTTGACCCAATTCCCTGAATTCAGTTGTCCATAGTAATGTTTGGAAAGGTCAAGGGATATCCAAGCAGAAGATAACACCTCCAAAGTAGTGCATGAGACGATGACCATTTTACTTTGAAGTTATGGCCCGGAGTCTTGAGATAACTCAAATGGGCCATACGACAAACTTGAGTAATGGTAAAAATGCAAACTACCAAACGGGAATTTTAGTGTTGCCGAGATAATTTCAATCTAGAGTTTAAGAGGAGGACTTGATCACCGCGTTGAAAAAAACGCGTTTTTGGATCTTTGCGTCATGAATTCTCTTAGTTTTCTTCTTTGTAGATCAAGGAATTTTCATGGCTTAATCACGCATACCCTTAGTTCATTGAGCTGAACTTTGCGTTGATCACCCGCTGTTGTAGAGCGAAGTGTTGCGATTTTTTAAGGGCCCATAAAAGCTTTTGCGACCAACTCAATCTGTAGATGACATGCTTTCCATATACAAGCTTGACGGAGTACACCACGATGGGGTGTTTTGTATGCTGTAGCAGAAGGCCCAAGATCGGTCATCTAGCTTAAACCGACCAAGAGTCACGGTTTTTCCCGCCACTTCCATTCAAGAATTCTTATTAAACCACGATTTGACAACTCAAACCGGCCCATATTTGTCTGGGGATGATACGCGGTGGAGGACGATGAGTACTCCATAAATTTAAGCATGACCTTTCAAACTGGTCATACTGTCAAATGTGTTCCCACGATCACTGATGATGCACGGGAGCACCAAATCTGGCAAAGAAATTTAAGAATGGCAAACTACTCGGTATGCGTCGTTGGGGGAGCGCCTTCTTTCAACCCATTTTGAACAGATAGTCGACAGCCACAAGTATGTATTTGTTGCCTTTGGAAGATGGGAAGGGTCCCATAAAGTCGATGCCACCAAACGTCAAAGATTTCAACAAACTTGGATGGAATTTTTGTGGCCTCACATCCCTTTGTGAAATTTTTACTTTCGTTGGCTATTGAGTCACAATTTTTTTGACCAACTGCGTGTGCATTCATTTGTAGAGTGAATGCCAAAAGAATCCCGGAATCAAAGCCTTTTTTGGCGTGAGGTTTTGCACCAGATGTCCCCCGTTGGGTCCAATTGTGCAAGCTTCCGAGAATGTCGAGAGCTTCTTTAACCGTGCACAACACCGCCAGATCATTGATCCGCACAGATTTTGATAAGAAGTCATCCCAGAAATAGTGTTTTAACATCTTGAAAATTTTGTTTTTCTGTTGGAAATGACATTCCCCTTGACAACGAAGTTCCCCGCATGGTAGTTTGCGAAGTCTGCAAAACCATGGGGTACTATCAGCACGAAAGAGCAATCTCGGATCCAAGAGTTCAGAGGGAATGTTTCAGTGATTTCCCTTGTTCTCGTTCCTCAGTTTAATCTTGATAAGGGTTCTCAAGTCTGGAAAGATATCGGCGGCCAGATTCTCGCTCCGTGTTTATTGTCTCGATGATGAACATCAAATTCTTGGAGGCAAAAGATCCACCGCGCCATCAGTCTTGGATTAGCATCTTTCTTAGCGAAGAGATACTGATATCATGAATGGTCGTGTATACATCTAAGCTTTAGACAAAACAAGATACGACCGAAACTTCTCAAAAGCGTACACTACCGCAAGTAATTCTTTTTCGGTCGTAGTGTAGTGTGCTTGAGCTTCAGTCATGGTTTTGCTGGCATAGTGGATTGGTTGGAAATGCTTGTTCTTTCGTTGCCCTAGGACTGCCCCAATTGCAAAATCACTTGCATCACACATGAGTTCGAAGGGCAAGTCCCAGTCGGGAGCAATCAAAATCGGAGCCTCAGTCAATTTTCTTTTGAGTGTATTAAAGGATTCGATACACTCTTTGGAGAAGAAAACTTGTCTCTTTTTCAAGCAAATGAGTCATTGGGCGGGCTATTTTGGAGAAGTCTTGTATGAATCGTCGGTAGAAACCGGCGTGCCCAAGAAAACTTCGGACACCTTTCACAGTAGTCGGGTGAGGGAGCTTGGCGATAACATCAACTTTAGCTCGATCGACCTCAATTCCTGATTTGGAGATTTTGTGTCCGAGAACAATGCCTTCTTTTACCATAAAATGGCTTTTCTCCCAGTTGAGGACCAAATTGGTGTCTTCACACCGTTTCAACATTTTGTCCAAGTGGGTTAGGCATGTAGAGAAAGAATCACCGAAGACCGAAAAGTCATCCATAAACACTTCCATCGTTTTCTCGATCATGTCATGGAAGATTGCCATCATACATCGTTGGAACGTGCCAGGTGCATTGCATAGCCCAAAAGGCATGCGACGATAGGCAAATGTTCCGTATGGGCAAGTAAAGGTTGTCTTTTCTTGGTCCTTCGGGTCTATTGGAATCTGAAAGTAACCCGAAAAGCCATCGAGGAAACAATAGAATTGGTTTCCCGCGAGTCTTTCGAGCATTTGATCCATGAAGGGAAGTGGGAAGTGGTCCTTTCGGGTAGCTTCTACATTCGGTAGTCATGCAAACTCTCCACCCTGTGACCAATCGAGTCGTATCCGAGATCATTAATCATCATTTTTGTCCCAACGACAGTCATGCCATCCCTTCTTTGGTACTCAATCACCGGCTTACCCATGGACCTGTCAGAGATCGGATAAATCAATCCGGCATCAAGAGCTTGTTCAACCACTTTCTTATGTGACGTCGAGGATTATTAGGTTCATCGCTCGACTTTGATGACCTGAACCGTATTTCGAGTCCTCTTCCATGAGAATTTGTGTGTACAAAACTCTGGGTTATACCCTTGATATCTGAAAGTTATTCCAACGATGGCTTCGCTTGTGGGACTTAAGAAACCCGATTAGAGCTGCCTTTTCCTCATCCTTCAAGTCTTTTGCAAGTTATGACGTAACTTGTCCGTCACCCTCCAAAAATTCATATTCCAATGAGGAGGCAAGTCTTTGAGTTTCAAGCTCAGGGCTCCATTGACAGAAGAATTTTCACGATTTGCTTCACAAAAAAAAAAAAATCTTAAGATCTTTTCCCGATTGTCAGAAAGTATTTCCTTCAAGTTGTGGGAGTGGTTCACTGGTGAAATTGCTTCGAAGGAGAAGTATCCCCTGTCAGGGTCATAAAAAGTTGGAATACAGACATCCGGTGAAGTTGGATCGTTCCCTAAAGCCAAGGAAATAGTCGGCTTCTTCGAAAGGAGAAAGTCACTGTCACCGATGGAGTTAAGGTATGGAGAAGAAGTAAAGACGATTGGATCGTAGTAAGGAGTGGGATTGCCAACTCGCGATCACAGCAAAAAACCAAGAACTTCCGTGAGAGTATTCTTGTTCACAAGCCCAATCATAAGACGTCAATGCGGTTTTGCCGTCAAATGAATTGTAGTACACTTAGTAACTTAGGTTTGGTCTAGATTGAAGGTAATGGCCTCTTTGCCAACACGAAGGGTTATTTCACCTTCGTACACATCGATTAATGCACGACTTGTTTTTAAGAAACTCCTCCCGAGAATTAGTGGAACTCGGGGGTCTGGCTCAAAATCGACGACTACAAAATCTGCAGGAAATTGGAACTTTCCCACCGTCACATAAACGTCTTCAGCGATACCGATTGGTTCAGAGATTGAACGGTCCGCCAATTCAAGCGTCAATCCTGTCGAGGGGTTAGTTCGGAAAGAGAAGAGTTTTTCCAACGGAATATTGGCCATAAGGAATAATGCTGCACCAAGATCGGCGCAAGGCAAAGCATGTAATTGGAATCCAGGAAAATTCAAAGAAGGAGAAATCGCAGGTGCCTCCAGAGTTCTCTTTGGTAACTTGTTTAGGATGACGGCTGAGCAATTCTCGTTTAACGGGGTTCTAGCCATTTCACTCAACTTTTCCTTGTTTCCGATTAAGGTTTTTAGAGTCGAGGCGAATTTTGGCATGAGCATCAAGGCATCCGTAAAGCTAATTTCGAAACTCAAATCCCGAAAGATTTCATAGAATTTCTCAATTTGGTCGTTAGCTTTCTCACGACGTCTTTCATCATTTCTTCTTGATGGAAATGGAATTGATGCTTTTTGGTTAGGCCTTGAGGCACTAACTGGAGTATTTGAAGGCTCAGAGATTGATTCATGATTGACAAGAGGGACAACCGGAGGTGGGACGTCTTCGGTGCTTCCGTTGTTAGTAGGATGCATCGTGTCCTTTGTGACCTCGGTATCACGTTCCATTACTTTAGGAGAAGAGGAAGTAATAGGAATCGCGGGTCCCTTGTAAGCAACACCACTTCGAGTGGTAATACCTTTAAGATCCTCTTTCGGGTTAGTAACGGTGTTACTAGGGAGAGTTCCCGAAGTAGAGGCGGTATTGGAAGCGACAAACTTGGAAAGCATGTCAGTGAGAGTGGTCAATTGATTTTGCATGTTTTGACCTTGAGTTTGCATGTTCCTCATCACAGCATCATTAGCTTTAACGTAGCTATGGAAATCTTCCTTTGATACACCTTGATTTTGAGGAGCTGGAGGTTGATAGGCGGGAGCTTGATAAGCAGGAGGTTGAACAACCTGAGGAGGTCCGATAGAACAATGACACCTGATGAACCGGGGTTGGGAAGCTGGAGCTTGATTGAAGTTCCCATCGGTTTTGGTTGTTAACGATTCTGATTATTTCCATGCTTTCGAAATGAAAGGTTTTGAATGGAGGAAAAACCAGGTGGTCCGAATTTGATTTGAAATCTGGCCTCGATATCCGTGTTATCCTTGGTTTGAAATTAGCTGCGCTGCTTTGAGAGACATATCTTGGATCTTATCTCTATAAAACGTTGCCCAGAATTGGCTGGACAAGATTAGTAGGAATGAGCACCACCCAGGTAACACAACTTTGCTCGTAAAAGAGTTCGAACGGTTAAAAATCAGACACAGCTTTTTGACAAGATTAGTAGCGGAGATTGATTTTCCTTGTCAGTGAGTAAGCTTTCCACCATTTCGTTTAAAAACTCCAGCAAGCTCGGAAAGATTCGTGGGAGGGAAGTGCACGCCATCACTTTGTCAACACAACGGTTTTGGTTGCGTGAATTACGGACTTTGGACTTTGCTTTCGATGATTCTTAGGCAATCACGAGCATTTTGTCCAAAAAAGTTGCCACCACCGCCGCACGGAATTTAAAAACGAATCTTGGTCGTTAAGTTCAAGGCATGTAGAAAGTATCAAGCTATGCAATTCAAAAATCCATGATGGTGGACATGATCCCGAAAGAAGATCATTAAAATCGATCCCATCATCGTAAAACGTCTCGCAAATCTTATGTTAAATCTCGTGACTTCATTTCGAAGATTTGTGGTTTGGAAGGAGGGAAAAATTTTTGTTGATAATTTGGAAACAAGATTTCATCCCATGTTTGAATCGATCGAGGGGGCTCTTTTCTAAGCCAAATCCGGGCTGCTCCCTCGAGGAAAATGGGAAAAAGCATAAGCTGTACCGACGTTAACTCGGACGTTCTGGAACTCTCATCGGTAGAAGGATCTTGTGAAATAACTAATGTGGCATAGGATCTTCTTTGTCATGTCCCAAAAGAACTGCTTGTTCTGAATGAGGTTTGATTAAACCATGCCTTTAAAAACTCAAATATTTTTGCATGGATTTCGGGACTAACAATTCATCTTCGTAACCCTCTCGTGGGTGCTTCCGAGCACATTGAGCCGTGGTACGTTGATCATCAATGGAAGGTGAGGAGGAGTGGATGATTTTCAAGATGATCTTCAAGACTAAGGGTTCAAACAACAGCTGGAGGAGCTTGATGTTTGAATTAAGAAGAAAGCGAGTCTGGGAACGAGTGTGCAGTACACAAAGAAGAAAAAATTTACACTAAGTTTGTTTTTATGTTTATTTTGTTGAGTTATTATCGAAATGTAAATTCACATTTATTTTAATACCGGACAACGAAAAAGACAACTTAACCTAATAATCTACAGCTTCTCGTAACTTTCGAAAGAAAAACACATAAAGGAGCGAAAGAGGAAAGCGCGCAACTATTAAAAAACCTTTTCCTAGGTCGTACCTTCCTAGGAACAACCCGCCTTATACCCCTCTTAGAGTTTGTTAATCTTTCTGAAGGTGAACCGTACCTCGCAAGTGACAAACAGAAGTGCAATTTTTGAATCTTTAGTTCGACTGGAAAACACAAAGATTACCGAAGTTATTAATGAAAATACCCTCGAATGAGAATCTTCAAATAATTTGGTGTTTGACCAATTTGTGAATTATATTGTAAATTAAAGAACAATATTTTTATATTCTTTGATTTTATTTAAATGATAATTATACTAAAAAAAAGAAAATGCAAATATTTTAGTACTTTTTTTTTTTTGGTTTTTAATATATGCACAACATTCACAACACAGAAGATCAAGAGCAACCGATTTCGACAACAGCCTCCCCGGCAACCGGCGCCAAAAAAGTGAATTTAATAGCTTAGCAAAAACACCAAAAGGCAAGTTTATTGCTTAAAAATACAGCCAACAAAATGAGCTTATTAAAGCTAAAAATCAGGGCCTATATACAAGAGCTTGTAAGCTCTTGAAATAAGCCAAAAGGTTGGGTTTTATAACACTAAATGACAAAGAAAAAAGGGCTTAAAATCTCCCCTTTGCACCAGGGGAGATTTAAGCTTAACTTGAATGGCTTATTTGACAGCTTATTAAAAGCTGTCAAATAAGCTCAAATTGCAAAGTAAACTGAAAACAGCTAAAATATTCTAGCTTATGGACTTGTGCAACAAATTTGACATTTTAAAAAACATTTTATATTCCTGAATTTGTATGATGAAAAAGGGATGGTGTCTTTTTTTAACTGCCACACAAAAGGACTTGGTGAATGTTGACTTATAAGAATTACCAAAATCCAAAAGTAACAAGGAAGGGCTTTTGAACCAAAAGCAAAAAAAAGAAACCAAAAAAAATCCCTTTTTTAGACACACTAAACACACTTTTTTGAACACTTAAACTCAAAATCCAAGTGCTTATAGATTTAAGCACTTGGTGTTTTCTTAAAAAGGCACAGTTTTGAAAAAGGTTTTGAAAAGCTTTGAAAATCAATTTTGAAACCTGAAAACTTTTGAAAAAGCTTTAAATAAGCTTAACACTTAAGCTAAAACTCACTAAGATACCTCAACCCAAACCACAAGTGATTTTGACCCGTTTTGATGCTGACCCAAACACCCCCTTAATTTTTAGAAAGTGGTTTTAAAAACTTAAAAGACTAAGTTTTGCTGAAATTTTAAAAATACTAATAATGCTTAAACACTTTAGGATTATAAAAAGATAAAAAGAAAGACAAATAAGCACTTTAAATTAGAAACTAAGCTAGGCAGAATAAGCTACTTGACAGTTTTAACTAGATTGCATATAAAAATGAAATGAGAGGCATTAAAAGCAAACCTAAGCATGCATTAACATTAATAAGCACAAAAGCAGTGAAAATAAGCCAATTAAGCTTATTTGCTACAGTAAATAAGCAAAAATTTGAAGAAATGTACCTTTGATCCTTTTCACAAAAAGGATCTTGTGAAGACCTAAATAAGCTCTAAATTTCTTACCCAGCTTATAAATAAGCTTAACTAAGCTGAAAACCCAATAAGCCTTCCATGTTAGCTCATTCTTCCATGCTTTTTGATACAACAGTAACCTTGATAGCTTTTCTTAAATTTTCTTAAAGTGTTTTAAGTACAGAATTATAAAGATGGTTTTAATGAAGAGATAAAAGACCTTTTTTTTAAAAAGTTATGACTTAAGAACACAAGTAAAGTAACTCAATTCAATTTCATTAAACTGAAGTACAAGTACAAAAACCTTTTTTGAACTGAAAAAAACTTAAAACTACTTGAACTATTTTTCAGCTAACTTAAACACTACATAAAAACTATATATGCCACAATGGCTTTTACAAAGCTCTTAAATAGGAAAAAATGACTATGCTTGTGTCTTCTCTTTTGTCTTCATCCTTTTGTGTTTCTTTGTAGACACAAGAAGGAGTTGTGTTTCTTGTGAGATAGAGGTGAGGTTTGTGGGTGTGGCAACATTAGTCCCTTATGGATATAACTATCGTTTCACCACTCGTCCTTGTGGTTATATAACTTTGGGGACTTGGCAAGTTAAGTCCCCAAAAGTTATATAACCTTTTTCAGTACACGTCCTTGGTGGTTAAAACTTAGGGCTTTTGGCAGATTAGGCCCTTGTAGTATATCTTTGACATCTTTGGCGGGAATCACTTGGTAGGGATATACAGTAGTTTAAAAACTGTGTGAGGAAAGTTTGGGGTTTGGGCAATTTCAACCCCTCAAAGATATATATATCATTGCATCCATGGTCCTTGTGTTGTTATAACTTTTTGGGACTTGGCAAGTTAAGTCCCCAAATCTCTTGTGTTGTTGATTCATGAAGTAACACGCCCCGGACCCATATTCCGCTGCGACCCAATTTGGGGGTGTTACAAACTCGGAGGAAGATATACAAACTCTACATAACTCTACATCAATCTCTTTCTTTTTCTTTTCTTTTTTTTGAATAACATAATACATTACAACATGGGGTTTATAACACGTACCCCTACACTTGAGCTTTTACATGCTCGATATTTACAATCTAACTACTGACCCGATTTGAGGTGGATCAAAATAACATGGAGATCATCTAACAAACGTATGGGGGTATTGACTTAACTTTTTTTCCCCATTCTTTCGCTAAATAAATACTACCATGAATCCCAATCGTCCCAAAACAGTATTTACAAGGATAAGGACTTAGCAACCGTGTACTCAAATAATTAACTTGGGTTAAAACAATAATATACTAAAAATGAGTACATACAAGGTGGGCTAAGGTGATTTGGGTGTAACGATTGGTTTAAGGGTGACAATGTTCTTCATTAATAGTCTGACTTAACCAAAAAATTACAAGAACCGTGAAAAAGGATAGGCTCAGAGGGTTGTACTAGGGGTATCATGCACTAAAAATAAGTGCATGGCAAGGGTGTAGGATAGTTATATGATCGGTGTGACCATCATAACAATTACAGGTTTAAAACATGGATGAATCCTAATGCCTCTTATCAAGCAAATCCTAATACTTACTATGTGGTATCGGGATGCATGATAAAAACAAGTTCTAGAATTTAATATACTACCGGTATACTCTCATAATCCTAAATTAACCCATACCAATGTTACAGAAAAGGCGACAAAACCACGCATACACATCTGTAATGATAGAATAGACACACATGATTGCTCACTCCTTAACTCGAACAAGCTAAAGGTATAATATCTAAGGGCGAATCTCACATTTTGGGGGTGGAATTTAAGGGTTTTTTGTGCTAGTAATATAAATTCCTATCCATGAGACGCTATTAATACTCAGTTTTCGTCGGTATATGTCATAAAAAATTTAAATTTGGGTCAAAATTACCTCTTATGCTATGTTTTGATATATTACCCATCATTTTAAGGACAAAGCAAATGGCAAATAAAAGAATAGTTTCTAAGGCTTATTTTCCCCCTACACTTAAGGTGAACATTATCCCTAATGTTCTATAAAGGTACCCGTAAAAATCGGGCATTAAACAATAAATGTTTTACATCAACAAGTGTTATTATGATTATTATGAGATAATTATACATGGCTTTTGTTTCATTTTATTTTATTGGCTACGTAAAATTCTTACGTTTCATAATAAAAATACTTTTAGGCATACCCGGAAGTTCTAAAACCTAACTACGCCTAAACGAATACCCACGATTATACCCAATACTCAAAATAATTAAAATTTACATCATAAAATATATATATAATATATAATGCCGAAATTTTGAAGTTTAGACAAAGTCATCTTTTTACATAATATCTAGATATTAACATAAAGTAAGTCTTACACATTTTTTTTCAAACTTGTCATGCTAACTTAACTAGGGTTAGAAAGTAACTAGGGTTGGGTTAAGTAGATATTTATACTATAAATAGCCATGCATGCATGAGAAATGTTTACAACTCTTACACTTAACAAAAATACATTTTCTTTCTCTCTTTTCTTCTCCAAATCCCACGGCACAAATAAGCCATAAAACAAAATCCATAACTTGATTTTCTAAGTATATACAACCCTATACACAACATACTTAAGGTATTCTAAGGTGTTGGGAAGCATTGGTTCATCATTTTCAAGTAATAAGAAGAAAAAGGAAAGATTAGGGTTTTGGAAACCTAATCTTGGGTTATAAGCTTGAAAGCTTTGTTTTTGAATCTAAACACGGGTTTAGAACTTATTTCACATCTCTTACATCATCACTAAGGTTTTCTTAAATCCTTTATACTTTTCTTTCTTATGATTTTATGTATTACATGTTAAATATAGCCATAATCACCACTAATGACTTTTAAATGTATAAAATGGATTTTTATTTGAGTTTATCAATTTATACACTTATTCTCATGTCCTAATGTTATAAATATCATGGAAAAGTAAATATAAAAGTATGTTAACTTATAGTTTAAGTATAAACATGTTTAAAGGCTAATTAGGGTTTTATAAGGTTTCTTAACCTTCACATATGAAAATAATGGAAAGAAATTGTTAAAACTTGTTACAATGAAATTATGAGGACTAGGGATGATATTGGACTTTATTATAAGTACCACAAGTGTCAAATGTGTTTTTAAGAGTTTTTATAGTAAACTACTAAGTAAATAATACATAAAAACAAGGTTTTTATAAAGATATACATATGAATACTTAGGGGCTGTCTAAAATCCGAATTTCATACAGAAAGTTTGACTTAATATAATTATAATACGCCTCATGACGATTCCATAATGATAAGAAACTTGAAAAACCGATCTATAACGAAAAAGATACATTAAAAACGAGTTTACGACTATAAATACTTTTATAAAACTATTTTTATAAAAAGTTACTATTCATTACAGCAACTTTTATTTTTAAAACATCTAAAATATGATATAACTTTTGATTACGAGATCGTACACGCAAGAATCGTTGAGAACGGAACTATAACGAGTAAATTACGACATTTTCGATAATTAAAGTTTATAAAAGTAATTTTATAAACTATGAACAGTAAAAATCACTATTCATCAGTGGATTTATCTTTATAAAATATAATACCTCTTTTAATAACAAAAACGTACTCGAAGGAATCACTAAAATCGGAGTTAAAACGAATAAGTTATCGCGATTACAAGTTTACGCTAATTAAAACCCTAAAACGACAAATGAGCTGTTGTGAACAGTAATTTTACTATTCATCACAGAATTTTAAAAACTTTAAAATGTAATATTTTGATCGCTCGTCTTACTACGAAGACGTGGACGTAAGAAACGCGAGCAACGGGCTTAAAACGACCAAATTAGGTCATTTTTACGAAAAGTATATTTATAAACGTTTTCACTTTATAAATATTATTTTACTAAAACGATTAGTCGGTGATTATGCTATATAGAATATTGAGTGGTTATCAAAGTGCTATATTACTAGGGAGTTTCATAATGAGGCCTCTTCGGATGGCGTATCGATGAGTTGTTGGATTTACGATTTAAAGTGTCCTAAACTCCTCGTACGTCATGTCATGACCTCTTTATTTATGATAGCCCGAACGATAGTACGATGTAACAACTATAAGATTATATTCAATGTTATTAATTAAAGTACTCAGTACTTATACGACCTTAATTTAAATAGGTTGCATCTATCGTCTTGCGTGACGTTTTATCTGTGATTATTTGGACTATCTGTACTCAAGGTGAGTTCATAGCCCCACTTTTACAGTTTTACTGATTTGATATTATTTGGGGTGGAAACATGCTTGTTTTATAAATTGGACGCAAGTGTTGAAAGTAATATATTGATTATGTGTTTGCCTAAGTTGCGATAACCCTCCTGAGCCCATTATTCATGAACTGTTAATTGCATAGATGTAGTTGTGAATTACATTATGTGAGCGCGAATGATATAAATAGATCTATTGGGATTAACCTCCCCGTTTGGGTGATTAGCTATCACTGGGAACGAACGTTGACCATGTCGGACTTGGATGTTGCGGGTTACAACATCTGTACGGGCAAAATAACTGCTAAAATAGCAAATATAGGTTGAGCTTCGGTGTCATGAGTTAGTGAATACAATAATCTGGTTTGTGATTGTTGGCATATGTTGTAAACATCCCGTGAAAGTCTTGCGTCCTGCATAATTTAAATACATAAACCTATGAATTCACCAACAATTTTGTTGACGTTTTAAGCGTGTTTTCCAGGAGGTCATTATCACGAGATGCCAAGAATGCAATTGGATTGTACAGTTAAAGACTTATGTGTACATGTTTGGGAAATAATATGTAGTCATTATGTAATATGTAAACAAAGAACAAGTAAAGCTATAACTATTGTAATATAATCTTTTAATTAATCCAATGTATCATTTAAACGACATTTGTTTCGTTCTTCATATATAATATCTTGTGCTGTTGATCTTGAAGTAACATGCCCCGGATCCTTATTCCGCTGCGACCCATTTTGGGGGTGTTACATAGTTAGTACCGTTAGTATAGAAGAATAGTTAGTACCGTTTATGAGAATATGCCATGAATATCTTAGGATAAAGGGATATCAGTGTCTTTGTACGCGTTTTGTAAAGCCCCATTATAGTTTCCCTTAAGTCTATAAATACGAACCCTAGGCATAGTTAGTAGATATAGTTCTACACAGACCAATAGAGATCGATTAGCAATCTTAGTCTTTGTAATCTGTAACCTAGTCAGATTCAAGTTATTATAAAAGTGTGAGTTTGATAAGATCTCTTGTGTTTTCCTATTATTGTTCTTCTTAGCATTATTGATTAGTTTTCTGCATAATCAATAGTGTTTAGTCATTGTTTCACCATTGTTGCTTTAGATTTATCTAGAGTAACAAATCCTTTACAAGCTAAAGGTTAAAGATCCATTCAGTAAGGGATCCAACAATTTCCAATAAAAGTTAGTTTTCATTTAAATTCGTATTTTAATTCAAAGTATTTCTTATTGCAATGTTGTTTAATTTGATCATAATCTCCTTACAATCTCTTATAAGCTTTTAAATACTACATTAGCTTGTTATCACTCAGTTAAGCCTTCAAAAGCCTAACCGAGTTTATAATTTCACTTAAATCCTCTCCTAAATACCTCAGCTTAACTTTTGGATGATAAGCCAATCATGGAAGGGCTTATGGACCTCACGAGCTTGTTTCTAAAAAGCTGAAGCTTGTAGATCTAAGCTTGTAAAAGCATTTATGATCCATGTTTGATATAGGATCAAGGTACACAATCTCTTTACTCTTATTGTAGCTTATTAATGTTTAGCTTATAGATTAGCTTATTGGTGCTTATTAATTGTTAGTTATTGCTTATTAATCCTTTATTAGCTTAGTCATATATCTGTTATTGCAAGTTTGAGCTTATTTCAAATCTTTGTAGTCTAAAAATGCAAATCCAAGATTTAAGGGGGTGTTTGGCATAGCAGCACTAACCTTTGTTAGTGCTGCCTATGCCTAGTTTGGCTTTTTAATCAATTTCAACAAGCTTAGAATTAATCCTAAAGTCAGTTGTTACAAGTTTTTAGAATCTAAAAATCAAGTTTAAGGTTCTGAGTAACCATGGTTTGAATCTATGATGATGAAGTCTAGATTTTAGCTTATTTGATTTGATTTTGATTTGTGGCTTGTTGTTGTTATTTTCATTCTTGTTTTTGCCTAATATTACAGTTGTATAGAATTGGTTAGGCGAGCATTTGTGAATTTTGTTTTGGTTCAAAATCTGTCCAAGTTTCATGTTCACTTTCATAGTCCAAAAGGCAGTTTTCATTAGCAAAATTAGATAAGTTTAAGCTTGTTTTATGGCCTGAAATTGATTTAATAAGCTCATTTGGCATCAAGCTTGATCTGTTTTTAGCTTTTGAGTCTTTGCTTTAGCTTACACTAGCTTATTTTTAGGGCTGTAATTTGCCTTTTAGCCCTTTAGTTCTTTTATTGCCTAAACTGCTCATTTGATTTTTAGCTTATTCAGTTATTTGGAATGCTTATTTTCTATTTTGTTTAGATATGCCTTATAAAAGTCTAGTTTAGGGTATGTTAGCTTATTTAGGATTTTGTTCTAGCTTTTCTTAGATTATCAAGTCATTTAGCTTATAACAGTTAGGAATTTAAGTGTCAAGTTTTTTTAAGCTAAACTGTCATTTTCAACTGCTTTTTCTAAGCTTATTAATAGTTCTATAAATATATCCAGAATTTGTAAAATACTTATTCTAACATGTTTTATAAGTTTTTCCAAATAAATCTCAAAAATAAAAAAAGTGCAAAAAGGGACAGTCTCAGGGATCGAACCTGAGACCTCCCCTTCACAACACACACACTACCACTGTACCCTTGGGGCTTTTTCATACGACCCTTGGGCCACAATTCTTATAAGGTTGTTTTTAGGTTTAGCTTATTCAGCTAATCAATGCTTAGTTAAGCAAGCCTTATCCATTAGCTTAAGTCAGTTCTTAATTTTCTTAAGTTAGTAACTATTCAAAGTATTTTCTATAATTTTTTTTAGAATTTCTAAAATAGTTTATTATTTTTAATCATTTATTTAGATTAAATTCGTTTTTAATTAATAATAAATAAAATCAAAATCAAAAAATTATAATTTCTTTTCTAAAAATTATTTTAAGTCATTTAGGATTTAAAAAGTCATAATTTGAGTTTTTAGAGTTTAAATTTGTCTTATTTGGTTAATTAGACGCGTTTTTAGAATTCCCACGTTAACGTTTAAAGCTTAAATCTTTAATTGCCATATTTGTTTACTTGTTTTTAACTGCGTTTACATTTCATGAGCAGAACTAGAATCAAAAATCAAAATCCTTGAAATTATCAAATACACGCGACGGCCAAACATAACCGGATTCTCATTCGCACATCGTCAGGAACGACCCCGAGTGATTCGAACTTTACTTTGGTCAAAAGTAACTTTCTAGAACCTTTTGGAATACTTATTACTATACTATTATTGATAATTGGTATTCACTAGTTATTTATATATATATATATATAATATATAGTATACTATATAGTAATATAATATATATATATATACATATATTATATTATTATATTAAGAATCAGTTTTTGGCGCCGCTGCCGGGGAAGTGTGTATCGAATATCGCGTTGAAGTTTGAAGATTAGTGTTTTGAAGACCCTTCCTCGTGAAGTTATCGTTTTATATTTTCTTTTATATAAAACCTAAAAAATACAAAAATATTTTATTTTTCTCGATTTATTTTCGTAAGATTTATTAGAAAAATCAAAAATACTTTTCCTAAAGTTATTTCAAAAACCAAAAAGAAAACAATGTAAACAACAAAACAACCGTTGAGCCACTTGTGAAATCGGCATCACCTTTAACATTACAAACTTAAGAAGGTTTAGAAGAGGGTTGAACCTACGAACTATTGCCTGAAAGGAGAAATTTTTTAAAACGCTATCCATGCTTACCCGCTCCCAACGCTTCTTTATGCTTTTCTAAAAGAGCTACTTACCCTTGTTTGATTAACTCGTTACAACAATATTTTTCTTTCTCTTTTATATTTCCTTAGTGTATGCAAACTTCACTCGCTCTTCCTCAAAATTCGTTGGTGAACCTTCTACGAATCCTACTTCTACGAATCCAAAATGTCGTAATCGTAGACGTTCAAAACAAAGAGTTCTGAAGTTCTCACACTCTTGAAGAGGTTTCCGAAGTTTACCGATGGCCGTTCAACGAACTATGGCGATACAACCATGCACCCACCGAGGGTTATCGAGGCAATACGTAGTACACACCACCCATTCCCTGAGCATATTCGATCTCAAGGCATAGTCCTAATCACTCTTGTAACTCAAACATTCATCTATTTTGAGAAAGAAGATCCTCATGCTCATATTTGATATTTTAACAAGATTACTTCTACATTAAAGTACAAAGATGTACCCGAGACATCGATTAAGCTTATGCTTTTTCCATTTTCTATCGATGGTCAGCCCGGATTTGGCTCGACAAAGAACCTTCTCATTTTATTCTCACTTGGGATGATCTTGTGTCCAAGTTTATTAACCTTTTTCTTCCCTCCTAAAAAACAACAAATCTCTGAATGAAATATCAAAATTTTCAACAAAAGATTTTGAAGGAAACATTTAGTGAGCTGAAACCATTTCAAGGATTCTCCTTCTGAGGCATGCCACATTCAATCGGTTTTACTAAATTGCAATCAACTTTAAATACCTTCTACATTGGTTTAAAACCCAAATCCGATCAAGTTCTGTGAATTATGGCCGCCTGGTTGGCAATCTTTTGGAAAGAAGTGCAGAAGATGTGTTAAAAATGATTGAAAATAAATCAAAAGTTCGTAATTCAAGAAACAAACAGATTTTTTTCTCAAGTAAAAACAAGTAATGTTGATTCTTTAGAGATAGCCAGTGCCATAGCCAGTGTTGTGACTAGTGCCATGACTGCGATGTTTAAACAACAGAAAGTAACCCCATCTCCAGCTTCCGTAAAAGCTGTTGAGGAATCTTGTGTTACTTGTGGCGCTGCTCATTCTTACCGATAGTGTCCTGCCACCGATGGCAACACTTTTTTGGGCTATCCAGACAATATTCAAGTATATGTTTCAGCAGCCGCAATGAACTACAATCAGGGAAATACCGGTTATCGTCCCCAGAGTATAGCTAATCAGTTTTGACCAACCGGTTTTGCTCAACCGAATGTGCAAAATAAAGGGTTTAACCAGAATTGAGAAAATAATTTGAATCAAGGTAACCAGAATTATCAAGCTCCACCTCAAATTGGACCTTCAAACGATCTCTCGAGCTACATAAACACAAATGACGTTAATATGAAAATAATACAAAATCAAATAACCAATATGAGGATAAAATTAAAGAAAGAGATGGATAATATGTTGACTAGATAAAACAATGCGTTCAAGAATGAGTTAAAGAATGAGTTAACGAATGATATTAGGAACATGATGAGTAGTTTTTTCAAATGAATACCGCTTCTTCTTCGGGCTCGGGTTCACTTCCTAGCAACACCGTTGCTAACCCGAGGGGTGACTTGAAAGCAATCACCACCCGAAGTGGTATTTCATATGATGGACCTCCGATTCCACCTCCTCTTTCTCCTCTTCCTAAGGTGGTGGAACGGGAACCCGAGGTGACAAAGGATACGGTGCAACCGAGTACCAAAAACATCCAACCTCCGGTAGTCCAAATTCAAGCTCTAATTGATGAGCCCGTTGTTGCTCCTAAGCCTAAACCGTCTATACCTTATCCTTCACGAGCCAACAAACAAAAGCTCCGTGAAAAAGATGATATCCTAGCTTCAAAATTTGTTGAAATATTTAGGGAATTACATTTCGAGCTTAGTTTCGCGGATGCACTTCTTCAGATGCCAAAATTTACTTCAATGTTTAAAAGTCTCCTAAATAACAAAGAAAAATTATTTGACTTAGTCAAAACACTAATGAATGAGAATTGTTCGGCGGTTATCCTAAAAAAGTTGCCCAAAAAACTTTGAGACCCCGGCAAGTTTCTTATACCATGTGATTTTCAGGGAATGGTTGAATGCTCTGCCTTGGCCGATCTTGGTGCAAGCATCAATCTTATGCCTCTTTCCGAATGGAAAAAGCTTTCTCTTCCCGAACTTACCTCCACTCGAATGACTCTTGAGCTTGCGGACCGATCAATTACTCGACCAAAAGGTGCCGCCGAAGATGTTTTCGTTAAAGTGGGGAAGTTCCATTATCCGGCTGATTTCGTAGTCGTTGATTACGATGCAGATCCTCGGGTTCCTCTCATTCTCGGGAGACCTTTTCTAAGGACGGCTCGAGCGTTAATTGATGTTTACGATGAAGAAATAACTCTTCGATTTAATGATGAAGCTATAACTTTTAAAGTTGGTCAAACTTCAAGTTACTCCTACAATAATTCTGAATCGGTTAATCGAATCGATGTCATCGATGTTTCATGTGAGGAGTATGCTCAAGAAGTTCTCGGATTTTCGGATAGTTCTAAAAGTGACAATCCCACTCCCTCTTTAGATCCTATCCTTTCTACTTCTTTCTCCTCTCTCACTCCTTTTGAAGGAGGCGACTTCATTTTTGAAGAAATTAAAGCTTGTCTTACAAATGATTCAATTCCATCGGGAATTAATGATGTCGACTTTGATCCGGAGGGAGACCTTCTTCTACTCGAGAAGTTATTAAATGATGATCCGTCATCTCCTCTCCCTCCTAAGGAACTTCATTTTGAGGAACTTAAAATGATTAAATCTTCTATTGATGATCCTCCGGAGCTCGAGCTCAAGGATTTACCGTCTCATCTTGAATATGCGTTTTTAGAAGGAACCGATAAATTGCCCGTCATAATTTCTAAGGAATTAAAAGATGAAGAAAAAGCCGCCCTTTTAAAGGTTCTTAAGTCACACAAACGGGCCATCGCATGGAAAATTTCTGACATAAAGGGTATCGACCCTAGTTTTTGTACTCATAAGATCTTAATGGATGACAACTTCAAACCGGTGGTTCAACATCAAAGAAGGGTAAATCCGAAAATTCATGAGGTTATCAAAAAGGAAGTTATCAAACTCCTTGATGCCGGATTAATTTACCCTATCTCTGATAGTCCATGGGTGAGTCCCGTTCATTGTATGCCTAAGAAGGGTGGTATGACCGTTATTGAAAATGAAGATAATGAGTTGATTCCTACGAGACTAGTTACTGGATGGTGTGTTTGTATAGATTACCGTAAGCTTAATGATGTGACTCGTAAAGATCATTTCCGTTGCCTTTTATGGACCAAATGCTCGAACGACTCGCAGGAAATGAATACTATTGTTTTCTAGATGGTTTTTCCGAATATTTTCAAATACCTATTGACCCGAAAGACCAAGATAAGACCACCTTCACTTGCCCTTATGGGACGTTTTCCTACCGACGTATGCCTTTTGGTTTATGTAATGCTCCGGGCACGTTCTAAAGGTGCATGATGGCCATTTTCCACGATATGATCAAGGAAACAATGGAGGTCTTTATGGATGATTTCTCGGTCTTCAGGTATTCTTTCTCGTCATGCCTCTCCCCAATTAGACAAAAAAGCACAAACGTTAGAAGACACTAATTATTCGAACTTGGGAGAAATGCCATTGTATGGTAAAAGAAGGCATTGTTTTAGGACATAAAATTTCAAAGTCCGGGATTGAGGTCGACAAAGCTAAAGTTGATGTTATAGCTAAACTCCCTCATTCAACTACCGTCAAGCGTCGAGTAGTTTTTATGTCACGCCGGGTTCTATCGTTGATTTAACCAAGATTTTTCTAAAATTGCCAGGCCGATGACCCATCTTCTTGAAAAAGAAACCTCGTTTGTTTTCTTGAAAGAATGTATTGAAGCATTTAATTTACTTAAGAAAAAGTTAACCGAAGGCCCGATTTTAGTTGCCCCCGATTGGGACCTACCATTTGAAATTATGTGCGATGCTAGTGATTACGCGGTAGGTGCAGTCTTGGGGCAACAAAAGACCAAACATTTTCAGCCTATACACTATGCAAGTAAGACCATGACGGATGCTCAAGCACATTACACGACTATGGAAAAAGAATTATTAGCCGTGGTGTATGCTTTTGAGAAATTTTGGCCTTACTTAGTCTTATCAAAGACCATAGTGTATACGGACCACTCGGCTCTAATGTATCTCTATGCTAATGCAATATCTAAGCCATATTTCTCTGGTGGAATCCCCTACTCCAAGAATTCTATGTTATTATTCATGATGAAAAAGGAGCGAAGAATCTCGCGACCGACCATTTATCAAGACTAGAAAATCCCCATCAAAGTGATCTTGAGAAAAAGAAAATTACTTAAACATTTCCTCTCGAGACACTTGGGATGGTTATCTTTCGTAGTGATTCGAGTACCTCATGGTTTGCCGACATTGCAAATTATCATGCGGGGAATTTTATTGTGAAAAGGATGTTGTCCCAACAAAAGAATAAATTCTTTAAAGACGTTAAGCATTATTTCTGGGACGACCCCTACTTGTTTAAGATTTGTGTGGATCAAATGATTAGGCGATGTGTTCATGGCCAAGAAGCCGTTGATATCCTCACGGCTTGCCATAATGGACCCATCGGGGGACATCATGGTGCCAACTACACCGCTAAAAAAGTCATTAATTCCGGTTTCTATTGACCTACTATTTACCGAGATGCCCATGACTTGGTCAAACGGTGTGACGCTTGTCAATGTCAAGGCAAAATCTCGCAACATGATGAAATGCCTCAAAATGCAATTCAAGTTTGCAAGATCTTTGACGTATGGGGCATTGATTTTTTAGGATCGTTCTCGTCTTCTCGAGGGAACAAGTACATTCTCGTGGCTGTCGAATACTTTTCCAAATAGGTTAAAGCAAAAGCTCTCCCCACTAATGATTCCCGAGTTGTTGTAAAATTCTTGAAATCATTTTTTGCCTGATTTGGAACTCCTCGTGCTATAATTAGTGATCGCGGTACCCATTTTTGTAATGATCAATTTGCTAAAGTTATGCTTAAGTATGGAGTTACTCAAATCATGGGTTGAAACGTATTTTAGAATGGACCGTAGGTGAAAACTGTGCTTCTTGGTCCGATAAGTTAGATGATGCATTATGGGCCTATAGGTAAGCCGACGCTTTCAAAACACAGCCATCGGGTGCATCCTTATAAAGCTCGTGAACAGAAAGGCTTTCCATTCTTCCTCTTCGAACTTGAACACAAGTCCTATGGCTTGGAACATGTAATTATGACTTAAGAACCGCGGTGATTCACCGAAAGATCACAATGAATGAATTAAATGAACTCCGAGATCAAGCTTACGAGATACTTTAATCAACAAAGAGAAAACAACAGAAATTCATGACTCAAAGATCTAAGAACCTTAGTTTTCAAATGTTGGTGAACGAGTACTCTCTCAATTCTCAATTAAAGATTTTTCTAGGCAAGCTTAAAAAAACCTGTAGGACCGGACCTTCACCGTTTCGACAAGTTTTTCTCCTATGGTGTTCCGTCGAGTTATCTCAAACCGACGGACCTAATTTCAAGGTGAACGGTCATAGACTTAAACACTACTTTGGAGGGGACATACCACCGATGGTTGTCTCGGATCTCTAAACTTTCCCCATGGACCATTAAATTCAGGGTCGAGTCAGGCTCGTGACTTAGTTAACAAAAACAACGCTTCACGGTAGCAACCCATGCTTACATCCTTTGGAGTAGTCCTAATAATGAATAAAGTTGATGTGAGGTAGGCTCGCCTCTTCCTTTCTTGTGTATTGTGTTTATGTTTTTTTATGTCAGGATTTGCCAGGATTTTAAGGCTCTCGTGCTCGTAGATTTTGTCCAACGTCACTTGATCTTCAATCCTTAGCATAGCTTATATTTCGAATCCGATTCCTTGATCTTATGAATTTAACATTTATCTATTAGCATAATTAATAAACAGAGTGAGCTTTAGATTTTGCGTAAGACCCCTTAATATGTGATATGCCTTGAAATTTAGTATGGGGTGACAGTCTCAACATTGAGGACAATGTGAAGTCTAGTATGGGGGGATCTTTTTGATTCAATCATACTTGCATTTTTGCCTGTCTTTACACGTAATCCCTGTTTTCCACAAAAAAGCAAAAATATGCGCCAAATTAATTTTTTTCAAAAATAGAGAATAAGTGTTTTGACACGTAGTTTTGTCTTTTAAGGAAATAAACATTTGACTTTGACGAGCATGTTTGCGCTCATAGAAGCTTGCCTCATTAACTTTTATATAAATTTTAGTTTTTGCTAGTCTTGTTATACAAGAAGCTTTAAAACGCGAATTCTAGCTTGAAAAAGCCAAGAGTTTGCAAGTTTCCATGATAGACTTTAAATATGCTAAGCTTGTTTTATTAGACTAAGCATTTGCGGATCTTTTTATTAAAGATTTTAAATTTGCGAAGAATGAGATATGATAGAGTTTTATATAAGTTAGATGCTAAACATAGAGTAGTTGGATCTCTTTAAGGCTCATAGAGGTTAATTGTGGCTTTTGCTCCCACCAGCTTAATAAACGTTATATAATTGATGAATAAATAAAGTTATTTTAGGTTTTTGGGATTCTTAGTTTAAATCACTTCGTAGAGATTCCTTCTGGTGAAATTAAGGTACACGTCGAGGTTTTGTCAGTGTTGTGGGGAAATAGGCTACCGATTCATGACGGCTCGCTACCGTTGTCTAGGTAGTTAAAAGACCATATGACTTGAAATTTGGCTAATAATAATAAGTTATGTAATAAACCAAAGCCGAAATAAGACCACTACCTCTTGCCGGCTCACAACCGATGTGGTAGTCGTTTAAAGGGTGGAGATAATAATAATAAATAAAAACTGTGGGCTGATAAAAATTTACTGCCTCTTGCCGGCTCACAACCGATATGGCAGTCTTCTAAATTAGGCACATAGTAATAATCCGAGACTGATAAAAGTTTGCTGCATCTTGCCGGCTCACAACCGATGTTGCAGCCTTCTAAAAGGTCAAGGATCATCGAGGTCAAAATAAGACTCCTGGACCATGGTCGGCTCGCATACCGATGTGGAAGTTGTTTAAAGGACCGAGGTTTAATAATGTTGCAATAATAATAATAATAAAGCCAAACTTCGACTCTGGGGTTATCTAAAAAGGATAACCCCTAAATCATGTGAAATTAAAACCTTAATGTGGACCTTATTCTTACCATATCGTCTCTTTAGGAAAGGATTTCAAACTAATTGTGGTCTAAACCGGGTTTTACTTTATGTGATAAAAACATTAATTTATTTGTCACCAATAATAAGAATAAAACCTTTAGAGGACTTAGGAATAAGGAAGCAGAAAGTAGCTATGCATTCACAATTAGCATTTATGAGTAGTGTTAGCATCTTAACTTGTATTTAAAGATGATTTCATTTTTAAGCTTGGTTTGGGGCGGGTGAAAAATCAAGGACGATGAATTTATCCTTTTAGTGTTTCTTGTTCCATGAAGTTATGATATGTATGAATGTTAATAATAAATACATAAAAAGGGTAAAACGGGGTGCTTTTCAAAACTAGTGATTTTTAAATCCCCTTAGATAAACACTTAGCTATTTTCGAGGTAATTAGTCTAAGGGGGGGTTGAAATTGTTGTTACTAAGTTTTTATTTTTGATTTATGACATTACTTGAGCACACGGCAATTGAGCATGTATACGGGGATTTTTGGTATATGCCTTTAAAATCACAAACCTTTTATCATAATAAGACGAGCAAAAAAAGACCAATCATGACCAATAAATACAGAAAATTGAGCATTGATTCGTTTGTATTATGAATTGTGTCTTGCAAGTAACGGAAATTGCACAAAAGGACAAAAATGAAGCAAAACATACAAAACAAGTATGGGAATGGAAAGAGTATGAAAAACTGAAGCCGAAGGCATACCCATCTTCTATGGACCAACCCGGGCCCACTTAATGGGCCGGGTCAGCCTACAATCCTTAATTTATAAACCAAAGCCCTTTTAATCAAAATACAGAACAATTAAACAAATCCAAGTCCATTAACCTTAAAACGTATCCTGGCCTAAGATGAAACATATGTCAAAGCCCATACCCGGTCCAAATCCAATTCTATAACAAAAAAGGTCAACGCGGGTCCAAAGTCCAAATTCCCCCAATTCAAGCATGATTCTGTATATATTTTCCAACTTTCCCTCTTTTTACATTCAAGATGGAACAAATATTCAAGGTAAATCCACCACAGTGGCACGATCTATTATTGCTTCTAGAAACTTTTGCCTGACACCTCTGACACTCTCATTAGCCACGCTGGCAATCCCACATCACCCCATTGGTCAAATAGATGTGGAAATAGATCTAACGGCTCAAATGATGAGGTTTATGAGGCGGTTATGAATGGATGGCTTGGATTAGAGATTGGGGAGAGTCTTGAAGGCTAGAAGGTTCCTCTCACCCCTATAAATAGAGGGCTTGATCACACAGAGATGGTGTAGAATTTTAGCTTAAGCTTGTATTTTTTAATAGCTTTTTAGTAGCTTATAGGTTTATTCTCATGTAATTTACTTTTTAAAGCATTGTAATCCTTTAATTTTCAATAAAAGTAAGCTTTCATTTAAATTCGTATTTTAATTCAAAGTATTTCTTATTGCAATGTTGTTTAATTTGATCATTGTTGAAACTAAAGATCGTTTAAGCTCATGTTGTTTAGACCTTTATCTAGGATAATATCAATGTTCATAAGTTATAAAAACAAAGCGGAATAAGAACAAAGATATTCAACAAGGTTTACCATTCATACGTTTGTTAACCCAAGCCCCAATTCTAGAATGATCAATCTAGAACGGTTTACAATCTAACAGGGATCAAGATCCTTGGAGGCTACACCAACTCACAGACAGTCTACATCTTTAACACTTTGTTGAATAACACACTTTTCTAGATATCCGTTAAACCTACACAACCAAATACCCTATATATATAGGGACTATTAAGGCTTACAAAGGAAGCTAATCATAATAAGGAAACTATTTAAAAATCACATTAAATCTACATTAATATGTTTCCTAATCATATATCTGTAACAATCTTTGACACGAAATCTTCATAATTCTTCCACCCTAGCTTGAATAAATTCGTTAATGACATTCTGATCCTTTTGTTTCATTCTTTATTATTTTGTCTCATCAAATTTTAGAATCCCACAATCTTCCCCTAAGTTGATGATGACAAAACAAAACAAAGTCGTGTACGAACTTCATCATAAAGCCAAAGCTTCCCCTGAAGTTGAGATGTAATCATCTCCCTGAATGAAACAAAACTTCCAAGCTTCCCCTTAATCAGATATCCTTTGTATCATGCCACCATATATGATAAGCTGCAAATCATATCTCTATAATCTTCTTCCCCTTTTTGTAATCATCCAATAAGGGTCTTCAGTAGATAAGCAACTTGTAAACACTTCCCCTCAAATGGTGCATGTAGATGGTTAAACATTTAATCAATAAGCTTCCCCTGAAACCCATATGTTTACCATCTCTTGAATCTCAAACTCTGTAGGCTCTATGTAGTGATCACTGATGAAGAAAATCAAATATAACGAATTTGATGAAGAAGTAGAATCTCCCAAACTTGTGTCTTATGTCTTGCACTATCCACGTGACGTCGAACTCATACCAAGACCAAAATATAAGTAGATCGCAATCTCTTGACAAAATCCTCAACTATATGAGACACTGAGCACTACAACGTAACTCCTTAAAGTGATAGCAAATGTGAGCATTGAGCACCATGAGAAAAAAATCACACACCTTTGCTAGATTTGTCAAGTCTTCGTCAACACCATTAAAGCACGAACAAGTTATCTTTAAAATCAATGTCCTGCTATAAACATGACTTTAAGATATGATAAGACACACATCTGTGAAACCCAACTACAACATCAAATAAACAATATTCAACTGTCTTCGTAATCACCTCTTCAAATAATCTCCAAAACGAGCCATAAAATAAGAATAAACTGAAATAATTCCAGTTCTGTCCGAAATCCAAAACCATCCAAAAATCACGTACTGTCCGATATCGGTCATAACTAGCAGTGGAAACTACTTTTATCGGACATAACTAGCAGTGGAAACTGCTTTTCTCGGACAACTCAAGCAGTGTAAACATTCTTCTCGGACAATACTAGCAGTTGAAACTGCTTCCTTGTGCGAACAGTACTAACCTACTCGAACAGTATTAACATTCCATTGTGCTCAAACAGTATTAATATACATAAAACCCAAATCAAATCATGTTCCTTGTATTTCATACCGCCATATCTTCCTTGTGAGCTCATCAAAACAATCAATAGCAGTAGTAGGACATGGGGGGGTATGTAGAATTCGACATCCAAAAAACATATTTACTTAACAGGGTCCTCATCAACCTAATGTGGGTAACTCACCAGAACTAGTAATATTATAAATAAGAACCATATTAGGGTTTTATCGCCACAACAAATCAAAGTCTTTGTTATTTTGTGCTTCTACTCGTAACTTCTCAATCTTTTCTTTTAACCATAAAGAGAACAAATTCTTGAGAGTACGAAATCCAACGAGATTAATAACAAGAAAATCATATAGCGAAAAACTCTTGGATTAGGATTTCCTTGATCTCGGTTTAATAATACAAATCTTGCATCAAAATAACAAATCGAAACCCAAAAAAAATATTAACGCATACTAATTGTATTGCATACCCAAGTAGGAAGAGAGGACGATCATAAACATCATTATATCAACATAACTTCAAAACCCCATTGAAACTTTAACATCCTCGATTTCTTGAAAATTAGGGTTTTAGGGTTTCTTCAAAAACCTTGTAGATCCAAGATCAAGAGCCACGAGGCTCTGATACCACATGTTAAAACTAAAGATCATTTAAGCTCAGGTGTTTAGGGACCTTTATTCTAGGATAATATCTAAGTTTCAAAGATTTATAAAAACAAAGCAGAATAAGAACAAAGATATTCAACAAGGTTTACCATTCATACGTTTTCACCACCCCCAATTCTAGATGATCAATTCTAAAACGGTTACAATCTAACAGGGATCAAAGATCCTTGGGGCTACACCAACTCTACTAGATGTCTACATCTTTAACACTTTGTATACACATAGTTTTCTGGATACCTTAAACCTGCACACCTAATACCCTTTATATAGAGGGATATTAAGGCTTACAAAGGAAGCTAATCAATAGATAATGAAACTATTTAAATCACAGTTTAATATTTTACCAAATCATTAATCTTTAACATCTTTTGACCAAATCTTCATAATTCTCCACCAGCTTGAAGAATTCTTTAATGACGATTCTGATCCTTTTGTTTCATTCTTTTATTTATTTTGTCTCTTCAAATTTAGAATCCCAACAATCAAAATCTACTTACAAGCTCTTATAAGCTCTTAAATACTACATTAGCTTGTTATCACTTAGTTAAGCCTTTAAAAGCCTAACTGAGTTTAGAATTCTACTTAAATCCTCTCCTAAATACCTCAGCATACTTTGGATGATAGCCAAAATCTGGAAGGGCTTATGGACCTCACCAGCTTGTTTCTAACAAGCTGGAGCTTGTAGATCTAAGCTTGTAAAAGCATTTATGATCCTTGTTTGAGCTAGAATCAAGGTACACAATCTCTTTACTCTTATTATAGCTTATTAATGTTTAGCTTATAGATCAGCTTATTGGTGCTTTTTATCTGTTAGTTATTGCTTATTAATCTATTATTAGCTTAGTCGTATATATGTTATTGCAAGTTTGAGCTTATTTCAAATATTTGTAGTCTAAAAATGCAAATCCAAGATTTAAGGAGGTGTTTGACACAGCATCACTAACCTTTGTTAGAGCTGCCTATGCCTAATTTGGCTTTTTACTCAATTTCAACAAGCTTAGATTTAGTCCTAAAGTTAGTTGTTACAAGTTTTTAGAATCTAAAAATCAAGTTTAAGGTTCTGACTAACCATGATTTGAATCTGTGGTGATGAAGTCTAGATTTCAGCTTATTTGATTTGATTTTGATTTGTGGCTTGTTGTTGTCATTTTCATGCTTGTTTTAGCCTAATAATGCAGTTGTATATAATTGGTTAAGCAAGCATTTATGAATTTTGTTTTGGTTCAAAATCTGTCCAAGTTTCATGTTCACTTTCATAGTCCAAAAGGCAGTTTTCATTAGCAAAATTAGATAACTTTAAGCTTGTTTTATGACCTGAAATTGATTTAATAAGCTCATTATGCATCAAGCTTGATTTGTTTTTAGCTTTTGAGTCTTTGCTTTAGCTTATACTAGCTTATTTTTAGGGCTGCAATTTTCCTTTTAGCCCTTTAGTTCTTTTATTGCCTAAACTGCTCATTTGATTTTTAGCTTATTCAGTTTATTTAGAATGCTTATTTTCTTTTTAGATATGCTTATTAAAGTCTAGTTTAGGGTATGTTAGCTTATTTGGGGTTTTTTTCTAGCTTTTCTTAGCTTATCAAGTCATTTAGCTTATAACAGTTAGGAATCTAAGTGTCAAGTTTTTTTAATCTAAACTGTCATTTTCAACTGCTTTTTCTGAGCTTATTAATGAGTTTTATATATAAGTCCATTTGTTAAAATAGCTTTTTCTAACATGTTTTATAAGTTTTTCCAAAAAAATCTCAAAAATAAAAATAGTGCAAAAAGGGACAATCTCAGGGAGTGGTTTCTAAAAAAGTTGTTTTTATTAAAAGTGTTTATTTTTAAGTCTTTAAGACTTGTGTAAAAAAATTTTGCAAATAAAAATATATTGGGAAGGAGGGAAATCCAGGGTGAGCACAAGACTGGAACCCCAGACCTCTACCTCCCTCAACCAATATATTTAACACACACACCTCACACCACCTCGCCCTTGGGACTTTTCTGTCATCCCTTCATCACATTATTCTTATATCTTTTTTTTAGCCCATTTAAGCCATAAGCCTTTTCGGCTTATTTCTAGCTTATTTAGATAAGTTGGGTGACCCAACTTATTTTTCTTAGCTTCTTTATAGTATGTAAGAATTTTTGTAATTTTTTCAGATTTTTTTATAATTCGTTTAGCATTTTTAATATTTAATTTAGATAAAAACTGTTTTAAATTCATATAAAATTATTAAAAAATCAAAAAAATATAATTCTTTTTTTAAAAATTTTCTTTTATCATTTAGCACCTAGGAAAATTAAATTTGCATCCGTAGGTTTAAAATTTCACAATTTGGTTTTTTAAAGAACGGGTTTTGATTCTCGTTCTTGTTTTTTAGGTTTTCAACTTAATTGCTTTTGTTTTTGGGTTTTATTTACTTGTCTTTGCTTATTATTAGTAGAATTAGAATCCTAACCTAAAAAACTTTCAAACCATTCAAAAGCGCGATCACTAACGTTAACGATTTTCAATTCACGCCTCGTTGGGAAACGACCCGAGAGATTTGTGAAATTTACTTTGGTCAAAAGTAATTTCGTTGAATCTTTTAGAATACGTGTACTATATTTGATATAATTACCCCTAAAAAGGCAATTATCATTTTGGCGCCGCTGTCGGGGAGGTCGTGAGACGATTATCGTGTTTATATTTGAAGATTAGTTTTTGAAGACCCTTCCTCGTGAAGTTATCATTTTCTGTTTGTGAATATTTTCTTATTATTAAAAATTAAAAAAAATACCAACAATACTTTTCCTAAAGTATTGAAAGTACTTAAAAAAATAATAAAAACCAACAAAACAAATCGTGTTGTTAATCGTTATAATCGGCTCACCTTTGAATTACAAATTATAAGGAGGGTATAAGGCGGGCTTGATCCAAGGAACATTGCCCAAAAAGGAAGAACGATTTTAAATCGCTTCAGCGTGCTAATTCCTTCCGCTCTCTTGTGAGTAGTTTAAAGAGCTACCGTGGACTTTTAACATCCGGTTACCAAAAATATTGTGTTGTTCTTGTTTTTAGTGCATGCGTACTCGCTCTTCTTCGAATCTAGTTGGTGAATCTTCTCCTAATCCAACTACTTCAAATCTGAGACGTCGTAACCGAAGACGTTCAAAGCAACCTTTTTCTCTTGAAGAATCTCCCGTAGATACGATGGCCGATCAACGTACTATGGCGGAATTGCTTCGTGCACCCACCGAGGGTTATGCGGAGGCAATTGTGGTTCCACCAATTCTTGCTGAGCATTTCGAGCTCAAGCATAGTCTTATTAATATGATGACTTCGGACCAATTCTTCAGACTTGAGAAAGACAATCCTCATGATCACATTCGTTGGTTTAACAAAATAACTTCCACAATAAAATACAAGGATGTGCCTAATTCAGCGATTAAGCTTATGCTTTTTCCATTCTCTCTTGCGGGGGCAGCCCGTCGTTGGCTCGAAAAAGAACCCCCTTGTTCTATTCTCACTTGGGAAGATCTTGTTTCGAAATTCATCAATGAATTATTTCCTCCCTTAAGAACGACAAATCTCCGAAATGAAATTTCTAACTTTGAACAACGTTTTGGTGAATCGTTTCATGAGGCATGAGACCGTTACAAGGATCTCCTTTGTGCATGCCGTCATCATGGTTTTACCTAATTGCATCAACTTGATACCTTCTACAATGCCTTAAACCCAACCGACCAAGATTCTTTGAATTCTGCCGCCCGTGGCAATCTTTTGGAAAGAAGTGCTCGAGATGTGTTGACGATTATCGAAAACAAATCCAAGGTCCACAATTCACGAAACAAATCGATTGTTTCTTAAGTGAAATCAAGTGATGTTAATTCTTCTTCTCCCTCCGAGATAGCCTAACTTACTCATGCAGTAAACCAGCAAACAAGTGTTGTGACTGCCGCCATGACCCCTATTCTCAAGCAATTTCAAGCAACCCTACCTCCAGCTTCTGTAAAAGCCGTTGAGGAAGTTTGTGTTACTTGCGGTGGTGCCCATCCTTATTATCAGTGTCTCGCCGCCGATGGCAATACATTTCAGGATAATATTCAAGGATATGTTTCAGCAGTCGCGGTGAACTACAATTAGGGTAATTCCTCAGACGCTGTATATCTGGACCAAAATCCCAAACCATTTTAGATCAATGTCACCACAGACCGACATGTGAACATTATGGACCCAACATAACTGCTAAAAAAGTCCTTAACTCAGGATTTTACCGGCCGACAATAATCAAAGAAGCTCATACTCTAGTTTGCCCTTAGCAAAGCATGCTAAAAAGATAGGAAATATATCAAAACGTATGAATGCCCTTAAACAACAATCAAGTATGTGAAATTTATTTATATAAGAGGGTAATCAGACATTTATGGACCATTCTGAATTCAATATAATTTGAATACATTCTAGTGATTGTATTACGTATTCTAAATGGTCGAGAGCTCCGCTTTACCAACCAATGATGCCCCTAGTCAGTTTGTCGCCATTCTTGAAAAAACACTTTTGATTTCTTTTCCGTATCGGAATGCCCCAAGAGCCTAATCAGCGATCGTGGTACTCACTTCTGCAACAAAAATAAGTAGGATAAACAATGAAAATAATAAATGGAGTTAATCACCGTTTTTACACAACAGCATACATATCATCCTCAAGACTATGGTCAAGTTAAAAACATGAACAAAGCTCTTTAAAAGAAATTCTTGTAAAAAACTATGATAAAGACAAAATCCTGCTATTTGGTTAAGAAAAACTTATACGCTCTAAAAGGGCTTTTCGCACTGCCTACAAAACACCTACCAGTACCACACCCTACAAACGAATATATGGAAAGAACTGCCACTTACCATTCGAAATTGAACACCGTGCATACTAGGCTTTGAAAAACTGCAAACCTGATCTTATCGCTACTGGTGAGAAAAGAATGTTTCAGTTGCATGAGTTAGATGAACTTAGACACCAAGCCTATGAAAACTCTCGTTTATACAAGGCAAGAACCAAAGTCTGGCACGACAGAAAGTTAAGAATAAGAAAAGAGTTCAAATAAGGAAATAAAGTCCTACTCTTTCACTCGAATATACAGAATTATACAATCAAAACTTAGATCTCGATGGTTAGGACCATATATAGTGAAATATCAATATCCATCCGGATATGTTGAACTCTATAGAAAAGATGGAAAGACGTTCATAGTAAATGGCCATCGACTCAAACTATATCATGAAGAATAAAATTATAATGACTCAAGGGAAGTAGTAACTCCCTTTTTCTCAAAAGAATGACTCCCAAAGTACGTGTCCAGCTAACGACTCTCTAAAAATTAAGCGCTTCTCGGGAGGCAACCCGTGCTTCACTTAAGTATGGAGGAGTCCCTCCTCCATTCTTCTACTAATATCCTTTATTTAGTTTTTTTTTAAAACAACAACAAAAATATTTTCTTTTTGTATGTTTACTTTTATGAGGTATTTTAGCTTAAAAATATGAAAAATTATAAAGTATGCTCAAGTATTGCTCTAGCTGGCAGCCATAGAGCATTTCTTTACCGCCTGGGAAGTACCGATATCCTTAATTTCCCTATTTATCTCTATTATAGTATCACATTGAGGGCAATGTTCAACTTAAGTGTAGAGGGGAGCCAAATAGGAAAAATTAATCATATCCCTCCATGTTTGCCCTGCCAAAAAAAATTTTCAACTGATATTTCAAAAAAAAACTTAATAGATATATGCTTTCAAAAAATATAAAAAAATGCTCTTAGTAAGGCAAATCCAACCAGATTGACATTATAGCTAGCACAACCCAGTCTACTAAATTGTGAGAATTTTAAACCTTTAGAATATTCGGTATCCACCTTTGATACGCGCAAGATAAATGAGGGCCTTTAGCTGTTTCGAGTTACGGTTTGGAATGCAGGTCAAATGTGTCTAGTTCTTATCGTTACAGGATGTGTATGTATGTCCTTTGTCGCCTTTTCTGGAATATAGGTATTGGTTTATAATTATATTTGAGAGAGCCGGTAATTTAGAAGCTCTAGAACTTGTGCTTAATCATCATTTACTAGACCGAAGCCTAATCTACTGCATATTATGAATTCCACAAGTCCCTGAGAGCACTCCCTTTAGTGCTAAGTTGCTAAAATCCCAAAGTTAAATAAAGAAGTTCTGTACCAAGCCTTAGTTATCATATCTGGTATTAAAAAAGTTATATGTGTGCTATAGTAGTTCAATGAAATAAAGGCTTATGTTTCAGCACGTAAAGTTGTATCCGCTCCAAATACCAAGTTCCGTCCTTCGGTCAGGTTTATGTGTTAAGTACAAGCCTATGTAGCAGATCTCTAGATTATTCCTGTGCAAATTGATGTCTATACAAATATACAGACCCATCAGAGTGGCTGAGTGATTAAAAAGAACCAAATCACTATTCCTATGCGAGGTGCTATGCTATATGTCTATGCCTGAAAAGTTACCTAATGTGTAATCTCTTATAAAATCCAATTTTCTCCACCCACGATAAATGATTTTATTTTCTCGCTTCGATTGATTAAGGGCAAGCAATAAGCTGAGTGTGGAGGGATTTGATAACGCCAAAATTATACATGTTTTCTATCATTATTTGTATATAATTTATCATTGTCTCGTGAACTTTCGATAACTTAATAGTCTATATATGCTTGCAGTTCACTTGAAGACACTCCTACCTAAAACTCAAGAAATTACGCCACGTTTTGAAAGACAAATACAAAGAGAAGATTTCAAGCTAAAAGTACAAGATATGCGCCGCACTCTACTATTGTACGCCGCACTTACCTATATAGCCAAAAACCGCCGCACTTATACCTAAGTGCGCCGCACTTTCCATCTGATGAGAAGAAATAAATGAAGACCTTTTAATGCAAATGCATTAACACACTAGAGTAACGTCCGCACATATTACCTAGTGCGCCGCACTTCTTCAATCACATATATACTATCGCATTAAACACAAGAACGCCGCACAATTTTCTTGTGTGCATGCCTGCACTTCTTTCACCCACTCTTTCAGCCTATAAATAGAGGACAAAATTTCACTTTCAAATCATTCCTCCCCACTCTCTCATTCTACAAATCTTCTTCTTCACACACACACCAATCCTTTTGTCCCTCATCCATAAAAACACCAAAAAACACCGACGCACCTTTGAAGAACAAAGATCAAACGTCAAGAACGAAGACGGTTGCAACTTACTGTCAATGAAAAAAGTGGAAAGTTATTTTTTAAGTCTAATTTTTGTTATGACCCCCTTGCCGAAGGCTAAATCTCTCATGACTACTCGATGACGTTATGATAATGAATAAGTGTTTGGTATGATAATGATCTCTTTAATCTCAAGCTTATGTTGTGATCCTATTATATCTTATCTTGTCAGTTTTGCTTATCAACTTGAATTATATAACCATATCCGTATAAGGACAAAAAGACCGTTATGATCTATGTGGTTTTAAAGAAATTGAGTCTATGGTCTTTATCGTTTGTTGCCTCGAGAAACCACTTTCGTAAATCGAAAACAAATAACATTTGATATACTATGTAACTGTAAATTATTTGAGTGACACGTTTAGTTTGGTTAACTAAATTTAATTCTTAGGTTAAACAAGTTAGTTTGTGAAAATGTTTTCTAACGAGAAGTCCTTTTTATAAATAATGCCCGTCATTGAGGTCAAATCATTTCCTACACTTAAAGTTTATTTTGAACATATTCGCGTAGTCATCCTTATATCATTGTAAATAAAAAGTTCTCTTTTAAAATTGTTTAAAGTCTATTTTCATTTCTGATTATTTTAACACTAAACCCACTATCTCTACCCAAACAAAAACTCACATCCCTGTAGAACAGACCTGGTCCTTACCTAAACAATTCTACAAATTATCGGTTATACTTTTTACCCCGAGTGTTTCGCATATAATTATCCGGTATTTTCAGTCTTATAAATTTAAATCTTTTGAAACACATCAACGTCTTTTTGTCGTTCCGAGGTTATCTCACAAATCTACCTATTCTCTTAAAGAACTTCTTAAAGTCTCTAACCGCCATGGCGTATTCTTCATCTTTACTTATGGAAGTCAAACACTCCCCATTCAAACTAGAACTTTCTTATGCCTTTAAAAGCAAGAGATTTGCTTTCCTCCCTTAAGCTTGACTATTCATAATCTTTCTTGAAGATCACTCGTGAAACTTTAGAGATTCCTGTGATTCGAGCAAGTGACAGTGATTTAAGTCTTTCGATACTCTTCAATCCCGGACCTTGCTCATTTCATTAGGGATGAGATGCCCTAAGAAACTTCTAACATAGTTTTTCTAGAGCATAACTTTATCCAAGAGCTTTAGACTAGTAATGATTATATTAATCTAGCAAAAGCAACTATCTACGTAAACGATTTCGCTTTAGAAATAGATGAATTAGTTTCCTATTATTGTACCAAAAGGCCAATCTTATTATATTTGACTTGGTTATTACCTTGAATGGTGATTAACAAAGTTTTCCAATTTTCTTTTGATGTATTACACATGAAAATTCTTTCATATTCTTTTCTTGGCAAAGCATTGTAAATAACTATTTTAGCTTCGTTATTTTTTGCAAGTCTCTTTTTAAGATCATCACTTTGTTTTACAAAAGGGATAACCTCATGCTAATTTGGTTTAGTTCTGATTTTTGTTGAATAGTTAAAATCACCGTTAGTAATGACTCCAAAGTAATCAGATCTTTTAGAATTAAGATTCAGCATTCTTGAATCTATTTTTCCATTTAAATAAAACTATCACTTTCAAAAAGTGGTGGTCCTTGCATGGATTGCCCTTCTAGATATTTTTTGGAATCCATAGATCGATCCAAGTTTTAAAATACAATATATTTTAAAAATCGTAAGTGACCTTGGCTCCTGATACCAGTTGTGGAAACTAGAAGGGGGGTTAAATAGTTTTACAAGGTTCGTTTTTACATTTAAAAGTTTGCTATTCAAAAATACTTAAGATTCAGATTGTATGATTCAATCAATCAACAATATAAATCAACAATGTGAATATATAAACTAAATAAATTTCTAGAGCCTACTTGAGGACAAGTAGGATTCAAGTGGGGGGATATTTGATGACATCAAATAACGTTACTTTTATAGCATCATTTATCCCAAGTAAATTACCCATTGTTATATAATTATTGCAAGAATTGTTACTTAATTGCTTAAAATTGTTAATTGCAGTAATTATGGAGTACACTGTGAAGACAAGCTAAAAGGCGCACATTTTAGAGCTTAAATGATGATATTTGAAGATTGCTTATTTCTGACTACATACGCCATATCCAGCAAAAAAGATACGGCTTATCAGCACCTGGACTTCCCAAGAAAACGCGTATCTTCAAGATCCAATACGACGTATCTTGCTGAATACATACGCAGTATCAAGCTGGTCAACAATCAAAGATCCTGTAGTAAATGTGATTGACGACAGTTATTAATGATTGATTGTGAACGTAGCGCACACTCCAAATAATTTACCCAATACGTCGTATTGACCTCACTTAATACGGCATATCAGCTCATTTCCAGAGCCTATAAATAGAAGACTTAAAAACGAGTTTTCAGAGTGCTTAATCATATTCTCTATACCATAAACATAAAAGTTGATTTTCTAAAGACACGAAGAACAGCCAAGGTCAAGCATCGATACTAATTCCATAGAAGACACTGTGTAATTCCTATACTCTTGTAATCATTCAATTTTTGGTATCGTTCATTAACTCGGTTAGTTTACCTTGGTTGTTTGATTATACTTGTATTATTACAATGGTTATGGGCTAATACCCTCGGGTATTAGCCATCTTAATGAAGATTTAATGTTTGGTTTGTTTAAATCCCGATTGCTTAATTTATCGTTGATTGTTTAATTATGTTTATCATTTCATACTTTTATATGTGCTTGAATATGCGACCCATCATTCATCTGGGTCTAGTGAAACTGACCAAGTGATCTAGATACTGGGATGGCTCTCCATATTGCGTTTTATATATCTGGACCAATAGGATCACAAATAATGTCCTATCTTTGCCTTTAGATTAGTGAGCTTAGTTGGCCTGGCAGGTGACCCTCGGATCAACGAGTACGTTCTTAATCAATTGGTAAAGACTTGGACAGTGGACTACGAGTATATAAAGTGCCATCAAGCAGTAAGTGGGTAAAGTCCTGATGGGCTATGGTTTAACAAGATCACAATTGCTTTAATCCCTAAGATAGATTATAATTAAACTAAAAGGATGATTTATGCGGATGCGTTATTTTTGACAGGATTTACTGTGTCTAGGTATTAGGAAGAAGTACCGCCTAAGTCTTAAGAATGATATGACGTCTCGAGATAAGCACTCATTGCACTAAACAAACAAACCAACTTTTAATCGGATTTAATATGGCTAATATAGTTTTCTATAATTTCTCTTTACCGCTCTTTTATCTTCTGATTATCTTCTTGCGTGATTATTGTGTATTGAATTAGCTTAAGTCACCACAAAACCTATGTCAGTCTCTCAGACTGAAACCTTCCCCCCCCCCCTTTATCAATAGAACTAGGTTTAGCATAGGTTTAACAATAATTAGAAATAACATAGAATTAACTAGACTAATTAATTAGACTTAATAAAATACTCATAGAATATAAGGTTAACTTTCTCGCTCTTAGTGTTCGACACCCTACTTACCAACGAAGCTACATCTTGACTGGGTACACTGCCTATTAAAGTGTTGTTTTAGGATAAGTCGGTTAAATATAAATTTAAAACTTGATAATCAATAAATACAACCTACACGACAACACATCAGAAATCGTAATTACTTTGTATGACTATTGTATGTGTTATGATAGTCATGCCTGTTTTAAAACCTGCATTGAAACTTTAACTACTTACGTAAACCTATGAACTCACCAACGTTATGTTGACATATTAAGCATGTATTTTTCAGGTGTTTGAGTGTCAAGGTATATTGCAAGTGCATGGAGTCTGCATACTTTCAAGGCATATTTTCATGGATATCATTAGCCCAACTTTATATTCGTTGTATTTTAAAACAATATTTTCTTTCAGTGATGCAAATGTGGGACTAGTTACTTTTGTTTAGCACTTTTAATGAAAAAACGAATTTATTTTATCAAACGGCTCATGTAGAGGTCGTTCTCTTGTATCTTGTGCTAGTGTGCTTGTCCAGTAACGCACCTGATTTCATGTTCTGCTGCCGCATATTTTTAGGGGTTTTACAAAATCAATTAACCAAAAAGAAATAATTAAATTGAATCAAGCGTTAATAAATGGAGTTATTTGTACATATCATGGTAAAATAATGTTCCCGGTCCGCTCTAGTTGAATACCATGCCAAACCCCGAAGGGTTTTCCCTATATCTATTGTTCATATTTTTCCTTTTTTTTCTCTCGTTGAATTATACCAAGGACGAATGAATTAATAATAAATTCATTCCTTTGATATTTATAATCAATGTTAAGTTTAGGTATTGTCCATAAAAGGTCTCTCATTGTTTTTGACGTAAATCCATTAGTCATTGAAATTATTAACAAACTTCATATAAATTGCACACTATTAGTCCCTGGAGTTGCAACTCCTTGGTGTCCAAGGGACTTGCTACGGGGTAGCTCGAGCCGTAGCTACTTACGGCTTCATTTTTCTTCCCAAGCTACGACGTAGTCAAAAGGGTTCAACTACGTCGTAGTTCTTCGTATACTTTGTATCCTCGCCAAATCATGACTGGCTATGACGTAGCCATAGCGGTCCAACTATGCCGTAGTTATCTCTTAAATGCGGTTTTCATGCATATCATCCTTTTTACCATTTTTCGAATCTTTTTCGTTCAAATGTCTCAATTATCCTAAACCTGTAATATAAACGAATTAAGTACCAGATTCATATAAAAATAATATAAAACAAGGTAATAAACGCGAGAATTTGATATAGAAAAATATTAAACATTTGATGTTATCAATAGGCCTCTTGCCTTTTTCGATTTCCTTAGAACGTTCCCCATCAGTTAGATCATGAAATGGAGATTTCTCTTCAACGGATGATGAACTGACTTGAAGATTCTTAAGTCTTTCAGCTTCTTGTTGTTTGAGCAGTTGTTGCTAAAATAGTTTTGTAAAATTGTGTTGGTTGGTTGGTATTAGACTATTTGGTTGTCCTCCCCCCCCCCCCCAAGTAGGAGAAGTGGTAGCTGGTCTTGCTAAAGCTACACCAAAGCAAATAGTGATTTAAGCAACTACAACATGAAGTTTTTTTAAGGCAGTAGCCACTAAGTCCAAAGCAGTAGGGATAGTTTCCAAGGCCTTGTAGATTGAGATTTGTTGAGATACATTACAAACAACTATTGTAATTTATAGAAGAGCAGCTTGGTTAGGGCTGAGATATTGGTGTTAAGGTCAACAAGTTTTGTTTGAAGTTCTTTCATTTTATCTATTAATTAATCTACAAGTTCTGATTGAATAATTATAGCCCTTTAAAAGTTTCAGTAATCTTCTTTATCTTGTTAGGTAGTTCTTTGAGTTCAACTAGGAAGTGAGAGCTTCAGTCTTAACTGTTAACCATTTTATTTAGCTCAGTTTGAACGACCTTAACCAATAAAGAGGTGAGTTGAGATGTTAGGATATGAAGGTTGTGCCTTTAGCTTTGCCACTTCAACTTCAGCAACTAGTTTTTCTTCATCTAGCTTTAGCTTCTGGGCTCAAGGAGGGAAACTTGGTTTGTTATTTCCCTTATTTGTTCAATATTGGGAGATGAGGGTGATGTTGGGTTAGGAACTGAAGTGTTTTAAGTTGTGTCCATGTGAGTCCAGAACTGGATATGTTGTATCTTCAGGTTCATCTTCATCTTTTAGGGTGGTCAAGCCCCCAAGAATGTTTTCTTCAATAGATGGTCGCATAAGGCAGTATATGTCATTGAGAAATAGCTCCTCTTTGTCAGATTGGGTTTTCATACATCAGTCCTTAGTGTAACAATCCGCTTTTTCACGTCATCTTACGTCAATAAATATTCAACTATTTATTTTAAACTTTTACGCGTTCAATTTTAAATTTCAACGTTTAGTTAAATCGCGTAAACTAAAAATCAACAATCAACGTAAATCGAAATCAAACAAATAAAAGTTTACGTCAAACAAGTGTTATATTATTTTTACAAAGATAATTTATAACGTTTCATATTTTATTTTTATCGGTTACGTAAAACGTTTACGTTTCGCAATAAATTACATTTATGCATTCACGGAAGCACCAATACCTATCTATACTTCAACAAATACCCACTTTTATACCCAATACCCAAAAATTATATAATCTCTTATATATATACTACTATGGCCGATTATACACTCAAAACCAACACAAAACAATTATCAACTCAGTCAAGTTCATAAAAATTGGCAAATTCAAATAAAGTGGTTGTGGGATCAAGTATGTAAACTTACCGTTCTAATAAAACAAAAAAATTGTAGACTAAAATGGTTAATTAATGTTAGTTGGCTGGATGGATTGATGTAACATAAGTTTTAATGGCATCGTTTATGTAACGCTCAATTCGTGGTCTATTATTGATTAATAAACCTATTAAAACAAGGTTTTGCTAATATGTGTCCACTGGGCACACCATATAATGGAATAAATGAACATTAGTTTCCTTTTAAATCAAAAATGCATTGAAAAGATATTAATGAAACTCTAAAATTACCTTAATTAACTATAAATTTAATATTAATTAACTTAAACCTTTAATATATAAAGAAATAAACATGTGCCCAGTGAGCACATATTAACAAAACCCATTAAAAATACTAGTTGAGCTTCATTTTCAAAAGTAGTACATGCGATATTGTGGCCGTTACTTAAACAACATTACGAGATACTGTAATAGAGAGCTTCATTGAGATGGGAAGCCTTGACTTTTTCTCAAAAGGGTAGTTGGTAATTAATTCGTCGATATGATCATTACAAGCAGTGGCGGAGCGAGAAAATGTGGTCGATGGGGGCATCAAACAATAAAAGGTCTGGAATTTTTTTAGCGTAATTTAGAACAAGTCAAGTCGGGTTTAATATAAATGTAACATAACTGCTCTAGTGTGATGTTATTAACACTAATACAAAACGAA
>BQNB010014024.1:29493-75962 GCA_026074375.1 Tanacetum coccineum | reverse complement strand
GACCTAAAATAATTAAATTTGTATTTAATTATCATAAGTTATTAAATAAAAATATTTAATAAATTAATTATCTTGTTAATCGAAAACGTATGTTAAAAACGCAACTAATAAAGTTAAAATTCGTTTTACGGATAAAGTTTATCGGAATAATATATAAATGAATAATAAACGTTTTAAATAAATTCTATAAAACGTTTACAAAAATTAGTCGAGTGAATACTCATTTTTATCAGAAAAATGATTCGGAAAACAATGGCGAAAGTTTCGAGAGTTGTATCGTCTGTTAAGTCTTTCAAACGAGTCCCGAACCAATATGTTATAAAAGTTTCCCAAAATTTCACTGAAGGTCCCTGGAGTCATATTTTTAAAATCAACCCTAAACTAGTTATAACTTGTCACTTGCCTTAAAAAGTTTATTATAAATAACATTTTATTAAATTTTCTCATTCATTTTACTTATATACATACACACACAAAATGCACCTTTCTCTCCCAACAATATCCGGCAGCCGCCACCCACCGCCGGCCACAGTCACCACCGCCGGAAAAGTTTTCCGGCGACTCTTTCCGGCGAACTCCAAATATACTCCTCATCAATGGATTTATCCGATCCCCTACTCCACGCGCCGCCACTCGCTCCTCCACACCACCACTGCCACCGCCACCGCCACTCTCTCACCGCCACCTTCACAGCACCATAAGGGTGCGTGTGGTTATAAAAAGGGTGCGTTGGTTTCTGTTATAAAACACCACCGACGAAGGATGTTGGGTTGGGTGGTCAGCCGCCAAGGGTGCGGTCGGGTTGTTATGGGTTTAGCAGCTACAAAAAGGGAGTGTTTGTTTGGGTTATAACACCCCAGGGGTGCGTTCGTTCGAATGGTCACAGTCAAGGGTGCGTTGGTTTTCGTAGGGTAGCAGCTAGGAGTGTGTCGAGTTGGTCTCGCACCTCGAGGGTGTGTGGTTTGCGGGTCAGCAGCAAGAAACTGTGATTGTTTTGTTTCGGCACCGATTAGGGTGCGTTTGGCTCAACAGCCACCTTGTAGGGTGCGTTTGGTTGGTTATATCACGGAAGCAAGACACGGGTGCGTTTGGCTATTAAAATCAGCCGCAAGGGCGTTTGTTTGTGTGGAAACAGGCCCAACGGGTTGTTTTGGTTAAGGTTTTGTAAAAACTCTAGGGTGCGTTTGGGGTTATTGGCAGAGCAACCTAGGGGTGTTTGTTTAAGGTTTTTTAGCAAACCCTACAACCAAGGTTCGTTTGGTTGCGGGTCTAGCAGCAAGAGGCTGCGTTTGGTTGGCTTTTATAGAAAGGGGTGTGTTTGGTTGATATTAACAGCCATAAGGGCTGTTTGGTGTAATAGGAAGCACGGAAGGGACCTGTTCAGCGTTTGGCTTGAGCTGAATTTACCATATGGGTGTGTTTTGGAATTAAAATATAATTGGACTTAAAATATATCTTAAAATTTTATAGATATAAAATTTTAACGAGATTTATAAATTATAAATTGGAACTTAATGGTGGTTAATGGTTAAATAAATGCGATAATTATTACCTTGTTTTAGTTTAGATATTTAAAACCGGATAAATATTTATTGGTGGTTTTAAGTGGTTGAATAAATATAATATTTATTAATGATTTAAATTAGATATAATAACATGTATATTACACTTCTATCTAGAACACACAAGCTTTTGAAAATTTGAAGCTGCGAATAATTAATTGCTAACATTTAAATTGATTTTGGGAAACGATTGAGTTTTGCGAAAAAATGGAAAACGTTATATAAATGGGAAAGTCCATGGACGAAAGTTATATAAATTTTTATACTTTGTAATGTTTTATTAAAGCCTCTATTTTTTTTGAACCAATATTAAAAAGGGGCTAAGTTATAGATTTTAATGCATTTGATAATTGTATTATAACATTAACCGGATATACAAATGGTGAAAAAACTTATACTTTTCAAATGGGGAGTTAACTATTTTAGCAAACACGTCAAGGAATCAATATTAACTATTATTTTAAAATATTTATTTTATTTTTTCTAATTGTTTTATTTTTCGCATGTACAATATATATGGATTATATTACACACTTTGGGTTTATTTTCCAATTTATTTATTAAACCAACCACCAAACCATTACAAATTTAAATCTTAAATCTTTTATCATCGTGTAGCTGTTGACATAATCATTCACAATAGAAAAACCCTAACGCATTACCATATAGGCTAGTGAAACTTAGCCGTTTAAGTAAGCTGCAACTTCTTGGTCGAGCGTTCAGTTTTCCGTTTCGTTTGTAATTAGTGTGTACTTCCGACCTAATCATTCTTTCATCATCGATGTGAGTTTAAGCCCCTCTTTCACTTGTTTTAAATGTATTTACAATCTGGGGGGAGAATACATGACTCACTCAACCTTGTTACATATTTGTTTTACAATATTCTTTTTACATACTATTTACACACATTGGTTTACATACTTGATTTTGCAATTTATTACAAACTTGGTTTCATACTTTGTACATACTCATTTGAATACTTGTTACGAAATTGTTAAAAAAAAAAAAAACCAAAAATTTTTTTTACTCATTTCGAACTCAACTACTTGATTTATTCACACTCTTTTCTACTTATTGGATTTAAGTACTCAAAGCTATTTACGAATGCAATGGTTACTTTTACTTTGGACACAAGTACTTTATGTGAGAATTTCCCTTTTTACGTGGTTTGCCTAAGTTACTCTATTGCCATGAAGTCCCCCTATCATGAACCGTTAATTTCTTGACCGGAGGACCGGTTGAGGGAGCGCGAATGCTGTGAATAGATCTTTGGGAAGGAACTCCACCCCGTCGGGTAGATAACAACGCACTACCTGTACTCCGGACGCATTACTTTTGAGGAAACTAGGTGCGCTTGGCAAGGCACCTACCGGGGCATAACTTTTAGCAACGATATATTTAAGGTTGCGGCTTGTCATGAGCTTGTAGGGCCATCAGTTAAATTTATTATGTGGTACTGTATTTGTTATAGTAGACCCATACATTTTGAAAAATCAACGATCTCACTGTCCATACTACTTATTGAACTTACTAATTTCTGAACACTTTTTTATTATATTGCGGTGGAGCAATAAACACTAAACTCTTTTGGTTCTACATTTACTCTTACACTTTTGGCGATTATTATAAGGATTGGAATGGTCATGCATATGTTATAAATTTTTGGATTCCAACATTTACATTTATACTTACAAAACTCTATGAACTCACCAACTTTAATGTTGACAACTTTTAAGCATTGTTTTTCTAGGTGAATTAGATTTGCTTGGCCTACTTGTATGATTTGGTGTCGCTACATTCAATGATCAAATCTCGTTGTATTGTTGTCAAAGATTTTCTTTGTGAATGCTCTTATGGGACAAATCGTTTTATATCAATTTAGTAAACCAGAGATAACTTTTCAAACGACAATTTAGAGGTCGTTCTCTTGTATCTTGAGCTGCTTGTATTTATGAAGTAATGGCCCCCCCCCTGACACAATTTCCTCTCTGCGAAAATTTTTGGTGGGTGTTACAGATTGGTATTCAGAGCCAAGGTTATAGAGAACTAGGTTGCATATTTTACCTAGACTATAAAGTTTTCACAAAACTTCTGCATACTCATCTAACATTTTCAAAATGCATACACGTTACTTGCTTATTTGCTTACATTATGTGCTGCATTAAGTGCCTATGTGACATACATATATGTAATATATATATGCTTACTTCTTTTGCGTATATCGCACATTTATTTATATAAGAGTTATTTATATAAATACCAGAGCATTTCTTAAAACATTGTGAGTTTTCTTAAGACATTGTGAGTTGCACAATGGTCTCAATTATACCTCAGATATTGTGAGTTATACAATGGTCTCATCTTACTTCTTAGACATTGTGAGTTGCACAACGGTCCCATTTCGTTCTCAGACATTGTAAGTTAAACAATGGTCTCTAAGGGTATTATTTTCTTCATAGCTTTTTTTTTCTATATTGTATATCTGCGAGGACCGTCATAATTTTTTGTTTTACATGGAATTATGTTGGGATGAATTATGGATTCTTTGTATTACAAGTCTTTTGTTATGGCGGGGGGAGGGACTTGTTATAAGAAAAGATTGATTTGTTATTTGCTACTGTTAACAAAGCCCGTCTACAGTTCTGTTTACATGGGATTATGTTTGGATCTAAGTATTACGAAGTCATTGTTTATGGGCCGGGACTTGTAATAGGAAGATTGATATGATATATCGCTATATTGATTTAGTTCATAGAGACCCTACCTTATTTACTCTATACGAGTACTCATTAACTGTCTTAAACTCTATGTGATTTCCCCGATTGTTTTACTCTCCGTCTCCGAAGACGAGTTTTAAATACTCGTTCCATACTCATTAGAGCATCGGCATCGTTATGTCATTCACCACCTTGAAAACTTTCGTTGTGTTTTCGCGTGTTCCCTGATTGCATCAGAAAATTATTAAGTAGGTGATTTTTTATAATCTGTTTTATTTGAATGGATTGGGACGCACCTCTTCATTTAAATAAATAAATTATAAAATCACCAGAACCATAAGTTTTATTTCTTACTTACATAAATTTGGACGCTTCTTTACTGTTAATAAGAATTATATAAATGAGTGGGCTTACTTGTATCCGGTTGCTAATCCTCGCGATCACGAACTGTCTGTGGAGCTAACAGACTGAGTGCAATATCCCGTCACCATTTGTTATAGTATTGACGTTATGGTCACTACTGTTGGGTCCTAGAACGGTCCCGACTGATACAACTTTATCCAATAGGTTATGCAACTCCCCTTAAACGAGATAAACACCTATCGACAAAACAGATAGTCAGACTATTCATTTCAGGCCACTAGTAGGAAGACTTAGGTCGCGATACATCCTAGTACTGCCAAGTAAGTTGGGTACTTTCATACATAAGCCACGTTGATATGAATCATCGAACATTACAGCTAGTAGAAACGAGACTCCGTCCTCGGACATTTAGAGACTTATACCAACATACTCACGCGACTACACTTTCTTTTTGATGATTTCACTATTAAGAGATTTTTTTTACACGGTTATATCAGTCATAAGATCTGTAACGATATTTTTTTTGAGATACCCATTTTAATGGATTAAATATCCTGGTCAAATCTAGCCAGAAATTTTTAGTACATTGAGAAGTGTCGAAACATTTAAAATTTTGCTGAATAAAGTATCAACGTCTGGTTTAGGACTGGTTTATTAAATCTTAAATCCTTTTTGGTCACATAAACGGTTAACACAAATTAAATCTCGGGACGAGATTTCTTTAAGGGGTAGGTACTGTAACATCCGGGAATTTTTGAAATTTTAAAGGACTATTTTAATCTTTGACTTTTCGAGTCTGACTTGACCTTTTTGACTTTTGGCCATTCATTGTCACATAAAAGCAATTACCGCGCGACCAGTAAAATTTTCGGAACATATTTTAAATAATAGATCATATTTATTATTTCAACCCTCAAGGGAAAGTTATTTTTAACTTATTTGATTCGAAAACGAAAAAGGATATATATTAATTCATAGTTGATTTATCAAAAACGAATCACTAAATCACGTTTTCATTTTTCGGACTCCAAAGCAAATTGATGTAAAACGATATTTCAGACAACTTGTCAGTTCTGACCGAGACCCGAAAACTATCAGAAGGTGACTGAAATGCCTTCGCAAAAATCTTGAACACAAAGCGTACCGACCCAAAATAATTAAAATTATATTCAATTATTACTTTTTATTAAATAAAAAGTATTTTATAAATCGTTTAATATTTCATTCAAAAATGTTTGTTTAAAAACGCGAATGTTCAAAATAAAGTTTTAACTTTACGGATAAAGCTTGCTCGCAACACTTAATAGTACCAAACTAATAAATAATAATCATTTTAATATATTTATAAAATAATAGTCGAGTGAGTACTCATTTTGTTGGAAAAATTATTTAGAAAACAATGGCGCCACTTTCGTATTTTTAATCGTCCGTTAACGAGCCTAATCGAACCCCGAACCATTAATTATCGGAAGTTACACTTGTAGTCCCCGTGATGGTATTTACAAATTCAACCCTATACTATATAACACTTGCTATTTCTTTTTTTGAAAACCTTCTAGTATAAATATGTCACCAATTAGGGTTCATTCTTTTTATCAAAAACACTAGCCACACTTTTATACATCCTTCCTTCTCTCTCAAAATCCTTCCGGCGCCTCCCATATCTTCCGACCAAAGGTCCGGCGAACCCACCGCCGCTACCACCCTCATCATAACATCATCATCATCATCTCCACACCACCGTAACCACCTCGTCACTATCATCCCCGCTGCCCCCTATCGCCACGCGCCAGCATCACCACAGACCCAACAGCACCATGTCACCAGCACCTCCGACCACAGCCACCCCAGTTGCATCCCACCATCAACACCATCGTTACCCGTCACCACATCACCCTCATCGTCTCCACCTTGCCATCATCTCACCAACTCGCAAACCACCATCTCCACCCCCCCCACGTCAGCCGCGACGCCACCACCAAGAAGGGTGTTATGCTGCTGGGTTCATAACACATCCGGCGTGTTTGTTTCGGGTTTTATCGCCAAGACAAGGGTGCGTTTTGGGTTGTTATAGCACAAAAGGGTGGGTTTGGTTATCGACAGATTCGGGCGTGTTTGGTTCGACACCATATTAGGGTGCGTTTGTTAGTCACCAAATGCGGGTGCGTTTGGCTGATTAAAACGGCCATAGGGAGCGTTTGGTTTGGGGTTAACAGCCCTAAAGGGTTGTTTGGTTCTGGGGATAAGACAACAATAAGGGAGTGTTTGGTTATGGTAACAGCCCCACGAGAGGGTGTTTGTTTATAGGTTTAAAAACCAGTTAGTGTGCGTTTGGTTTTGAGTTTAGCAGCAGATTAGGAGTGTTTGGTTTATGCAGAAAGGGAGTGTTTGGTTTTGAGTATTGGCATTGAATAGGGTGCGTTTGGCTTAACAGCAGCCATGCACATGAGTGCGTTTGGCTGCTGTACATACCATTAGGGTGCGTTTGGGGTTTGCTCGACAGTTAAAGGGCGTGTTTGGTTTAGCGAGTCAACGAGGAAACGACGAGGGTTTGTTTGGTTTATATATAAAACGACGCATAAAAATAACTTAAGGTTTAATAAATATTAAAACTGGATAAACATTATTTAGTGGTTTTTAATCGGTTAAATAAATATAATCCTTAATAATTGGTTTAATTTAAATATAATGGTGTATATACATATTATATCTAAACACGCGGGCATTTGAAATATTGAAACGCGATTGATTTCAATATATATATTCATTAACTGAAAACGTTTAGTTTTGCGAAAATGGAAAACGATTTACAAACGGAAAAGTCATGACGAAAATTTATATAATTTTCTATATTCACGATTTACTAAAACTTTATTAATTTAGAGGAACGATAAAAGGAATTAAGATATGTTTTAAGATATATTAAATGGTTTTATACAATAACCTGGACAACGAGCGAAAACTACACTTTTACAATAAGGCGAAGTGTTTTAGACACGACCTGTTAAAGAAATGAAACATAATTTATAAAATATTAAATTATATTTTATAATGGTTATAAACGGTTACCAACTTCGGTTGTTTAAGTTATAATAGTAAGATACGTGTCAACTTTTATTCAAAGTCTTTTGTTAATAAAATTGGAGTCAAACTAATTAGTTTAATTAACAACTCGCATTTATTATATAAGACCTGCAAAGTATTATATACTTTTCATAAATCTTTGGATTGATCGTTTTTGTGATATAACTTACGGTAAGAATTATATAAGGGTTATTTTTCATAAGAAGTATATAATGAATATATATTACACGCTTTGCGTATATTTTCAATTTATTTATTTAACCAACCACCAAACTATTACAACTTTAAATCTAAATCTTCTATCAACGTGTCGCGTTGATGCAATCGTTCATTGGGAAATCCAAATTCATCATCCTAGGCTAGTGGGACTTAACCGTTAAGTTAAGTTGCAACTTCTTGGTCGAGCCATTTCAGTTTCCGTTTCGTCTCGTACTCAATGTGTACATTCCCGCCAATCGTTCTTCATCATCGATGTGAGTTTATAGCCCCTCTTTCATTGTTTTACAGCATTTACTTTACAAATCTCGGGGGAGAATACATGCTCAATACAACTTGTTTACATATTCGTTTACAATATCCTTTACATATTATTCTACACACTGGGATTACATACTTGATTCTGCAATTTATTACAAACACAATTACATGGTTGATTACAAACTTGGTTTCATACTTTGTCACATACTCAATTGCATACATGTTTACGAAATTGTTTACATGCTCATTTCGAACTCAATTACTTGATTTATATCACATTCTTTTCTACTTATGGATTTAAGTACTCAAAGCTATTTACGAATACAACAGTTAATTTTTATTGGACACAAGTGTTTTCGGTTATCATCTCCTGTTTACGTGTTTGCCTAAGTAACGTAACCCACCATTGCCCATTATCATGAACTGTTAAATTCTTGACCGGAGGACCGGTTAAGGAAGCGCGAGTGTATAAATAGATCTATTTGGGATTGACATCCCTGTTCGGGTGAGTAGCTCTCACTAGTTTCGACAGTACTGAAACAACGAATGCATACATGTCGGAACAATTTGGATGTTTACGGGTTTGAACATCTACACGGGCACATTTAGTGCATTAAATTGCATACAAGTCGAGCTTCAGTGTCATGAGCTTAGCGTAACAGTAGATATAAATTATGTGGTGCTGTATTTGTTATAGTAGACCCATACATTTTGGAAAATCAACGATTTCACTGTCCATACTACTTATTAAACATTACTAATTTCTGAACACTTTTCATTATATTGCGGCGAAGCAATAAACACTAAACTCTTTTGGTTCTACATTTACTCTTACATTTTTGGCGATTATTATAAGGATTGAAATGGTCATACATACTTTATAAATCTTTGGATTCCAACATTTACATTTATACTTACAAAACTCTATGAACTCACCAACTTTAATGTTGACACTTTTAAGCATGTTTTTCTCAGGTGAATTAGATGCTTGGATTATTTGATGTGCATTGGAGTCTTTACATTCAAGTTTTTCATGGTGATGCAATTATGGGACAACTATTATTTTGATTTCAGAAAATCAACGAGATTGTTTTACAAACGACACATTTAGAGGTCGTTCTCTTGTATCTTGTGCTATTGTATTATGAAGTAACGCCCCCTGACATATTTCCGCTGCGACACATTTTTGGGGGTGTTACAGATTGGTATCAGAGCCAAGGTTATAGAGAACTAGGTTGCATATTTTACCCTAGACTATAACCGTTTTCACAAACATTGCATCACATCAAACATTTTCAAAGTGCATACACGTTACTTGCTTATGTGCTTACATTACGTGCTGCATTAAGTGCTTATGTGACATACATATATGTAATATATATGCTTACATCTTTTGCGTATATCGCACGTTTATTTATATAAGAGTTATTTATATAAATACCAGAGCATTTCTTAAGACATTGTGAGTTGCACAATGGTCTCAATTATACCTCAGACATTGTGAGTTATACAATGGTCTCATCTTACTTCTTAGACATTGTGAGTTGCACAATGGTCTCATTTCGTTCTCAGACATTGTGAGTTAAACAATGGTCTCTAAGGATATTATTTTTCTTCATAGCTTTATACTATATTGTATTACACGAAGACCGTCATAATTTTGTTTACATGGGATTATGTATGAATCTAAGTATTGCAAGTCTTGTATGGGCGGGACTTGTAATAGGAAGATTGATATGATAATCGCTATGTTGACTCGTTCATAAAGATATTTATCTTAGCTACTCTAACTGAGTACTCGTCAACTATTTTTGAACTCTATGTCGATTTCCCCTGATTGCTTCGCTCTCCGTCTCCGAAGGCGAGTTTTAAACACTCGTCCCATACTCATTGGAGCACCTGCATCGTCAGGTCATCTACCCCCTTGAAAGCTTTGTGTGTACGCGTGTTGCATCAGAAATTATTAAGTAGGATGATTTATAATCTCTTTATTTAAAAGGATTGGGACGCCTTTTCGGTTAAATAAAGAAATCATAAATCACCGAACCATAAGTTTATCATTTCTTACTTACATAAATTTGGACGCTTCTTTATGTAAATAAGAAATTATAAATGAGTGGGCTTAATGGTATCCGATATGACACGAGTATGAACCTGAAATCGATAATCATCAGAATCCGTTAAAAGGGTCTAGAGACACAATCGTGTCTTGCCACTCAACAGAATCTTAAGGCCTCACTTGGAACTACCTTATCTCATTCTTAAGTTATTACTTTTGCCGTTGCTAATCCTCGCGATCACGAACTGTTCGTGGAACTAACAGACTTGTTACACACTTGAGTTAATGGAGTTGATTCGTCCTCAAACTAGCGACTGAGTACCATAATCCGCCGTGTTTAGAGTGGCAGGGCAAAATATAAAAATTGTGTAAACGCAGCAAATACAAAACCCTTCTCATACCGCAAACCGAATCAAAGAGAATACAAGCGTAGTGATCATTAAGAAGAAACGTACCCGTGACCACATTCGGATTCTGCTGTGGATTTTCAACCACCACGTAAGCTCTCCCACGAGCTCCATCATTCTGCTGGTTCCCTGCTTTCGGACACTTGTCCTTGAAATGTCCTTTCTCAACCACACCCAAAAAAAACAGAACCCGAAACATGTCACATTCTGCAGGAAGTCATTTACCGGCACCTGAGCCTAACTCTAGCAATGCCTTCTCCCAATGACTATTCTTTAGAACATCCTTCGGCACTTTTGAGGACAAAACCGGTCCCATGAGATGTAAGTTGCACCCGGTTGCATTTTTGGTAAATTTCCAACATAAATCTTTTCCTCCAGTCTGGGGCTGAAGCATATTCCCTTGACAGTCTTCTTATCTCTTGTTTATTGCTAGGGTGATGATTGGTTGTTTCCGGTTTGCGGTATTGTTGTTGTTGGTGTATTGTTTGTTGTTGTAGTTATGTGTTAATTATTGTTGTTTGGTTTCTCTGGTTGTCTTCCCATTTCCTGTATTGCTTTCCCCAATTACTTGCATCCCTAGACCCTGAATCTCTCTGTGCTCAACCAGTTCACCGTCCCATGACTGAATCCTGGCAACGCAAATTACGAGCTTTTGACGAGAAGTGCTGATATCCAGAGGTGATTTCTTTTCAGGGAAGCGGCCCGACGCAGGTGTGTACTGATTTGATTCAAGTACTACGATTTGCTTAGAGCGGTAGTGTGTCAGACAGTGGCGCAATGTCGCGCAATGGGTGACGCTACACAGAGTCGTAGGTCAGCCAGAGTCTGGCAGTTACTGGACTAGATATCTCTCACAGAATCTGTAGTGGTTGAGATGCTCTGGTACGGAGATGACTCCGATTCAGATCCTTTCAAGTAAGTCAGAGTAGGGGAAGAGCGCAACAGTGTCACAATGTAGCTCAATCACTTTTGAGAGCATTCTCTACGGTCAACTGTCTTGGCAGTCGCATGACGTCAGTGCGGGGATGACACGAGTCAATCACAGAGAGGTCATCACCACATTCAGCTGCGCGCCCTCAAACTGATGGCGCTCAGCCCACCAGTTGTTAGGTTGTCTATCAGCAGAGCCGTGTCCCATATCTGAACATTTCTGGTCTAAGCCAGGGTTAGAGCACACCCTACGAACGTCACATAGCAAACTTCACTTTAGTCCATCTTCAGCACATTTTCAAATTCAAACTCTTGCTCCCATCTTTCGAACCAACGTTTCAGTCCGACTACACCTTCCATCCCCGTGAAAATCGAATCATATAGATCTCCTGCAGAAATGTCTTACTACGAACCACTCCATGCATCTCGGTACATCTACAGATCCTCCAGTATTTGTTGATTCCGGAATCCACCAGTTTTGTTGTGAGTCAGCTCTAGTCTTTCATACTTTATTCAATGGCTTTGGCCACACAGCATTTCCACAATCTTCCTAACAGATTTCTCTTTAAACTCCTGCGGCATTGAATTGTCTGGCAACACAGTACACAATCGTTAGAATATTGTAAAAGTATGCAAGTCAGGGCACATGTAAATAATGGAGAATGATATAAAAAATTCATAATTAAATCAGGATAGTCGTTATTTATATAATTGATTCGATAGAATAATATTGTTATGGCAAAAGATAGACTAAGAGATCAAACTACCAAGTATTATATATCTAAGATTATATATAATGCAATAATGATAATCGGAAAAGTAAGTAAGGATCAGGGAATACGCGCGCGTGGATATCGGATAGCGATGAAGGATTCTGTATTTAAAATGAAAAAATGAAAGACTTTAAACTTTGTGGTTATAGACTAGGTTTTGAAAATGACCCAGTTCCCTATAACCTTGGCTCTGGTACCATCTGTAACACCCCCAAAATCAGGTAGCAGCGGAATGGTAACAATGGGTGCTACGTCAAAGTACAACAATCAAGATATAGGAAACGGACCTTACCTGATGGGACGTAAAAGATAAGATTTATTCGATGCCATAACAAAATATCATAGTTCATACTTAGTGTCCCATATGTTTTATAAGTCAATAAACATTCAAATATCATTTTAATTATACCAAAAGCTTCATAATACCAAAAGATGACTTAAGTTTTTAAAGATAATAAAAGTTGCATAGACTTTAGATAAAACACAAAATCCGTCTTCATTGATATCCGCCACGGCTCCCCTCTAATCTTCATACATAGGAACCTAAAATTACATGCTAAAGTCAACACACAGGTTGATGAAATCCTAGTTTATCGTAAAAAGGGTGGACCACAAATCGAAGTATAAGTAGACTCTTCAGTAGACCAAAACATCTATTATTGCACTAAGCTTCTTGAACCCCGAACCTTAACTAGATTTTTGGCCCCAATCAGAATATAGATGTGCTTGCCAACAACCTAACTCCTTTTCAAATGTTAAATGCACCTTGATTCAAAACTAAGTGACCCAAGAAGGTGGGGAGAACAGTCCCGCTAGATCTATCCACAACGTACATCGGTAGAAAAGTCAACAAGAAAGAAAACCGCGCTTACTACAATAACAATTAATGGTTCATGATAAATAGGGACTTCACGGCAATAAGGTAATTTTAGCAATAATATACAGCAGTAATCTGGATAGCATACACTTTGTAAACACTAAATAAAAAAACAACTTGTTAAATAAGTAAAACAAGCAATGGTAATTCACACCTTAAAATTTTTGTAAACAAAGTCACGTAGTAAAAAGGAGCTATGAACTCACCTCGTGTGAATGGTAATCAACAAGTATTCCCAATAAACAATGCGTCACGAAGGAATCCGAAAGCAACCTAATCCAATATAGGTCGTATAAGTACTAAACACTTTGATTATTTATAGGTCGTATAAGAGTCAATCATACTATCGTTCGGGCTATCATAATTAAGAGGTCATGTAGTGACGTATGAGGAGCTAGGAACAGTATTAGAATCGTAAAAATCCAACAACTCGTCGATAACGCCACCCCAAGGGGCATCATTATGAAACGTCCCTAAGTAATATGAGTACTTTGATTAACTAATTCCAACATATAAATTTTGATATCGCTACCGTCACATCTAATCGTTTTAGTGAAATCATATTTATAAAGTAAAAACGTTTATAAGTATACTTTAGTAAAACTGGCGTACACTTTCCTCATTTTTTAGTCCGTTTCATTCGTTTCTTAACGTTCCACACCTTCGTTATAAGACGAGTTATCAAAATATAACATTTTTAAAATTTGAGTTTTTCTGATGAATAGTGATTTTACTGTTCATAACAGTTATATATTTATTTTTATAGATTTAGTTATCGTAAATGTCGTAACTTATTCGTTTTAACTCCGTTTTTAGCGATTCTTTCGAGTACGTTCTCGTATTTAAAAGTTTTATCATATTAATGATGTTTTTAAATAAAGTTAATTTTTTTAGTGGTGAATAGTAACTATTTTATAAAAAAAGTTTTATAAACGTATATATTTAACGTAAACTTTGAAATCCGTCCGATCTTTTCATTATAAATCGGTTTTTCGAGTTTCTTATCATTTTGGAATCGTCATGAGATGTATTATCTTTATAAAATGTAAAACCTACTGTCTAAAACACGAACTTAAACAGCCCACAAATGTCTTTAACCTCACATGAAATCATAAACTTTCCTTAATTAACTTTTAATCACTAGTTTATACTTAAACATTTTCCACTTAAACCAACATGTTAACATACTTATAATCTCATTATTCCATGATATACCATCACAAGAATAATGAAAAAAGTTTAACAAAATCATAATCACAATTAAGTTCTCCATTTAACATGTTTAAAACACCTAAATGATGATTTAGTTAATAGAACATTTAAACACATAAAAAATGGATAAAAGTAAAGACATAAAGGTTTATAGATAACCTTATAGTGATGTATGATGATGAGAAATATTTTATAAACCCTTGTTTAGATTATAAACCAAAGCTTGCACACCAATAAAACCCTAGGTTTCAAGAAAGCCCTAATCTTCCAATATCTTGCTAAAACCTTTCTTAATCACCCAACCAAAGTCTTCCAAAACCTTTTTGTAAACCTTAGATTATGTTTCGCCTAGATACAAGTAATAAGTGTAAATACAATTGTAATGGATTGTGTGTATGTGTTTGCTTCAAGCCGCGCATAAGAGGAGAAAGGGAAATAAGAGATGATTGTGAAGTTTTCCTATTAAGGAATGAGTGTATGAGTTTTCTACAATCTAAAGTCCTCATTATATACAACATAGCTAGTCCAAAGTTATCATTTAGAAAATACCAAAGACCAGAAGAAAACATAAGAGGGAATTAAGGAAGAATAGTGGTCAATGTTTTTAGTCATAGCAAAGTCCTTAATGAGCCCTAGGTTTGTACCAAGTACTTAGTTGATACAAATGAGCTCATTGTCCCCTTTGGTGGACTTATGTCCTAACGAAAAGTAGGGGAGGGAGTGACTAGAAAAGCCTTGATATATGTATATTTATTAAAAATTATTTTATATTTTATTTATTTTTGATTATTATAATAATTTTTGTTGTTTTGGGTAAATGCAAGGTATTATTTGAAGTATGAAAAGTGATTAGTTTTTTAGACATAAGTATATACTTGAAGGTGTATAAGTTTTCTAGCTTTGTTTCGTTTGTGTGTGCACACTGCTAACTAAATAAATATGGGTGAAGTTTTATAAAAACTTTGAGCATTGGATATAAACATGGGTATTTGTTGAAGCGTAGAAAAGTTTTGGTGGTTCCGGGAATACCAAACTTAATTTTATCGCGAAACGTAAACGTTTTACGTAACCGATAAAAATAAAACATGATAAGTTAATTATTACTTTCGTAAAAATAATATATTGCTAGCTTGACGTAAACTTTAATTTGTTTGGTGCCCGTTTACGTTGATTGTTGATTGTTGATTTTTAGATTACGCGATTTAACGTATCGATTAAAATAAAAAGCAAACGCGTACGAGAGAAAAAAAAATAAATAGTGAATTAAATAGTGTCGTACATTGATCAAAAACACGGATTGTTACACATGACCCATACCATATTGTCCATCATGGATTGTATTTCCGCATTCAATAAGCAATCAAATCCACTATTAATTCTGATCTAACATTGCGCTTTATAGGCTATAGGTTCATATAAGATCCCCTAGACTATGCTCTGCCACCTCTACTTTAGAGATAAGCGGTTTGCGGAGCTCGCGTGTCCTTTTCGGACCTACAAACGAAAAATCACTTCCTCTTGTTAGGATGTGGTGGTTCAAAAACCCTCACAACTCCAGATCCCTCTTGAGAATGTTGGCTAATGATTCAGAAGGTGTTGTATCTTCTTCTTCTTGAATTTCTTCAAATCTACCAGCTGCCCTCAACCACTGATTTATCTTTTGACTTATGAGACGTTTCTCAAAGAATTCAGCATACCTTGCTACAACAATTTTGTTTTTGGGTGGGAAGTAGAAATAATAACCCATTGTTTCCTTTGGGTATCCTATAAAGATACACTTAACAGATCTTTGTTCGAGTTTGTCAGGCGTATCTCTTTTCACAAGAGCCTCACATCCCCAGACCTTTAACTATGACAATTTGGAACTTTTCCATACCACTAGTGCATATGGTTCGTATCTACCTTTTTGTGGAACCAGATTGAAAATGCGTGTTGCAACTCTAGAGCAAAATCCCAAAAGATAAAGGCAAAGTTAAAAGATTCACATAGATCGCACCATTCTCCCAAATACTTTTTCATCCTCTCAGACACTCCATTATGTTGTGGTTGTGTAGGGAGGAGAAAGCTGTTGAAAATTCCGTTATGCATTTAGATAATCCTTAACTCTTGGTCTAATTTATATCTGCCACCGCCTAGATCCTGATCGTAATTTCCTTTAAATGGTCATCCTTCCCTAGTTGATTTTCAACTCATTTTAAACACTTGAACTTTCAAAAACATCATGTTTATGTTAAGAAAAAACATAACCATAACGACTATAATAACTGTGAATGTAAATGAAGTAGCTAGCACCATAGTCTTGACACACTGTCGAAGTGGACCACATAGGACAGTATGTATTTTTCCACGAAATCTTTTGCCCTTCATCACTATGGAGGAAAAGGTTTCTTTGTCATCTTTCCAGATAAACAAGATTCGCATTTATTAAAAGATTCATCATCCGTTGATTTTAATAGCCTATCTTGTTTAATACGTTTTTTGTTTATATGAGCAAGACGGCAGTGCCATAGATAAGTAGAGTCCAAGTTACGCTTGACTCTTTTGTTGCTAACATTATAAATAGAATTAACGTTTGGTACAAGATCATGCATATCAATTTTATAAATACCATTATGAGCAATAGCACTAAAATAAAGAACATTATTCTTTGAAATTGAAATTCCATAATCCGTAAAGCATTGAACAAATCCATTGTCAACCAAATGAGAAACTGAAACAACACCTCTAGTAATAATAGGTGCATAATGACAATTGTCTAAACAAATCACTAGGCCATTAGGTAAATGTAACTCATAACTTCCAATAGCTTATACTTGTTCACGAACTCCATTGCCCACGTATAAGTAAATAGCTCCTCGTTTTAGCTTCCTTTCAATCCTAAATCCCTGTTTTATGTTACAATTGTGAGTACCACAACCAGTGTCATACACCTAGGAGTTATTATTAGGTAAAGAAAATAATTCTGTTGTGAAGATACCTGAAGAACTGGCAGAGCCAACTTGCTTCTTTTTCTTCAACAACTCAGCAAGATAAACAGGACAATTCCTTTTCTAATGTCCTACCTCCTTGCAGTGGTGGCAGGCATCATCCTTAGATGGGCGCTCCATACATAGGCTTAGGATTTTTTAGGTTGAGAACAAAAAGGGAATATAAACCATTCTTAATCATTTTCCTTGCGCTTAACCTTATATTGTTGGCCTTTAGCATTACGGCATTTTATTGGTCTTCTGGATTTTACCACTTTTAATCATCATTACTTGTGGTGTTTCAGCCTTTTTAGGTAAACCCTTTTCATACTTAATAAGCATAGCATAAATTTCACCAATTGTCTTTCCCATGTTATGCATATTGTAATTTCTGACAAATCCCACAAAATCTTAAGTAAGGCCATTAAGAATCAAGCCTACTAAGATATCTTGTAGTAGTACATAACCAAGGCGTTCCAGTTTCTCCACATATCCTTTCATTTTTAGGACATAGTCAGCAACTGGTTTACCCTCTTCTTGTTTGCAAGCATGGAAAGATTGGATTTAATCAAACTCTCTACTCCAGCTTGTTTTTCAAACATAGATCTGAGCTCTTGAATCATGTCATACGGATAGTGCAATTCAAACTGTCTATGTAGTTCAGGGGTCATACTCCCAAGCATAAGACAAGCAATCTCAGTATGAGCATCATCTAGAGCTGTCCACTGATCTACAACATTTGGTTCAGCAACAGGCTCAGGAGGCAGGGGGTAAAGGCTGTTCAATGACATGAATTTTCTTCTCGACTCTCAAGACTAACTTAAGTCGAGCAAACCATTCATTGAAATTATTACCAGAAAGTTTTTCTTTTTCAAACATCGACCTGAAAGCCGAATGGTTTATGTTTTGAACAGGTAGTGTCATCTACAAAAACATAAAAAGTTCAAGAATTAGTATTTTATTTAATACTCCTTGAAGAAAATTAATTACCCATGTTTATTGAAATAAACAATTAATTTCCTAAGGTTAGGACCCAACTTGAACATCCCCCGCCACCTCTTGGGACACATATCCAGTTATATCTGCTAGTGATGTAAGTATACAAAAGGTAATCAAACGATTGATATTCACAACTTTTGCAATTCCTAAACCATACGGGACTTACTTTATTATAATAATATCTAGTAAGCATGTTTCATCCCATCCATGCCGCGTGTTAACAGGTCTAACCACAACAACGCTAAATCATCCAATTTCAAAACAGTAATTAAGTATAACACTTACCGTCCACAAAAGCGTATAATCACCTGTGATTGAAAATCTACACCAAGTCTCAGCAAAAGTAAAGATCAATCAACAAGTGTTGAGTTTCGTTCGTCTCAAATTCTTGCATAAGATAATAGGCACACGAGAGAACCACATATCTCAAATTCTCAATCACCTTTTCATAAAGGATTGACTTGAGATTTTCATTGAATGTGCTATCAGGCTTATTACAGCTTGTTACATTACAAAGACAAAATTTTAAACATTTTATTACGCTCCTACGGACTTCCTTCTTACGTAAATATAATTATAATATCAAGAGTACAGATGAGGTGTTCTTACAGTTAGGAAGTCACCTGATGTCACCTGATCCAACCAAGCTTGGCCTTCTATATCTATCACATCTATAATAATTAACAAGCCTTCTTTTTTTGGTAAAAGGATTACCCTGTTTAAATAATATAATCACGAGAAAAATTGAGTACAATGGAATGTGACATGCCACAAACGAAATAACCACTAGTCTAATACACTAACAAGCACCCCGATAGGAAAATACCACTCCAAAGAGCAAGAATCACCAAACCAAGCCGACAACTTCACACTAGGAGTATAAAACGCATATGAGATTGCCTCCTTAAAAAACCTTCCCACAAAAAATCCAATAGGAAAAACCTTGGAGAAGGAAAAAAGAGTACAACTCTCAAATGGGACTCCACTCTAAGAATATAACCAAAACAACAATCAATTCCCTGTTAGGGTATATTGCACCTGCACACACCGCTCGAACAAACAAAGAATACAAACAACGCTTGCGAAAAGTAAAGAACACGAAATATAACGTGGTATCCACGACTTAGGTAGTCATAGCAGTCTACGAGGTCAAACCAGAGAGATTTTATTATTGTGGTACACACACAAGAGATACTGTTTACAATTAAAATGAGGGAGTATTTATAAGTTGAAACACATATTACTTATTGGGTTAATTTCATATTTCCCCAAACTAAACCACTAAATGCCATATTTACCCAACCCAATTAAGAAAATATTTAAAATTATGCGAATCTTGATCATATTTAAAACATATCCTTTTAACAATTAACAAGATTTAAATATCTAATATCAATCCATGATAAATTTGCATGATTTTATCATGGATCTTCATTAACAATTAACAAAACTTAAAACTATTAACAATTAATACATCAAGTTTTATATAAAATTACATACAACCTAGATCTCGTCTAATTAATTTTATTAACCGTTAAGATCAAATCTTTTTAACAAAAACGCCCTCCCGGGCATTAAAATTAATCATGAAACCCTAATTTGTCCAATTTTATTCCTTGTAATTAAAGATTCTACACGATGGCTCGTGATGCCACTGTTGGATTTTATGACCTAATTAACAATTAATTAACACGAGTACACAGCGGAATTAAAGATCACATGTAGAACATGTTAATTAACAAGGATAGAAGATGATTACCTTTTAGCACGAAACGATACACCTTTTAAAGGTAACCGTTAACACCGTCTTCTGTATACGCGTGTGTATAATGTCACACGCAAAACCACCAAGATCTAAAGTAAGATCTCTCTAAGCTTCCACACACAATACGTTCTTAGCAAACAATGAAGTATGCTAGTACTAGTAGTGTTTTAGCAAACGAACACCACGACACTTGAATCAAATCAACACGTGAGCAAAACCACCTTGTAGTGATACACGATCGAACAAACACACCCTTAAGGGTTGTTTGTTTTTGGCCGATCGCTAGAAGGGAGAAAACCAAACCCTTAGGGGTGTTGGTTTCAGTTAAACACAAAGAGGGAGAGATGGGAGAGGTTTGAGGGATTTTTCACAAAACACATATCCAATAATGAACCTCAAATCTTCCTTATATAGCATACACAATCTTGGAGAATAAGCAAGCAAGCCCAAACCCTCTTGGGTTGTGGATTCGGCCGACCAAAGGGAAAAGGGGGAAAACCCTCACTTTCTTTTTTCCCGTTTTGCATATTAGTACTTAATGTTTAACTATTAAATATTTAACTAATATATTTATTTATCGTTTACTAAAAACTCTAATTAAACATTGTTTATGTATTAACGTGTGCGTCCCCTTAGGCTTGAATAAATAATTCGGACATATATTATTTACGATGGACATATTCCAACAGTATTAAATGTAAATTATTTTATGAGGCTTATTGATTGCATGGGTCATATGTATAAAATGATTGGCATAACTACTGTATGCTTTTACTTGTGTAGTCGTGTATTATTTTGTAGTTATCGTATAAGTATGTGTTTATATAAAGGGTATAACAGGTATTTAACAATGTTAATTGAGTTTTAATTAATTTTGATGATAAAATGGGTATATATGACAAATTTTGTGTATAAGTTAGAAATATATGGCATTATTGGTTTTGGTTGGGTAAATATGGCATTTAGTAGTTTAGATTGGGGAAATATGGAATTAACCCTTACTTATTTTACCGATGTGGGATTGGGTTTGCACCCAACAAGCCTATATCAGTCTTCACAACTCAACAATCTCCCACTTAGAGGCTGATCACTTCACTGCTCTCCGTCTCAAGTAATCTTTATAAACTTCAATCCATCTTCCCTTCAACAATGCTATTTCTCTAACCTTCCTGTACCGTCGAACATATGGAGGTATCTTGACTAACATCATAAAAATGAGAATAACCTCTCTCTCTGGTAAGACACCATCATCCGTTCATCAGTTATCTCGGAGGCCAGTTGAAGATGCGCAAAGCTTCAACTTCTCTGTTGTCACCACCTTGGTGAGCATATCTGCAGGGTTCTTTGCTCAAAGAATCTTCTTCAAAGATAACGTTCCTTCACTTACCAGTTCTCGGATGTAGTGATATCTTATTTTGATGTGCTTCGTTCGACCATGAAACACTGGATTCTTTGTGAAATGAATAACACTCTGGTTATCACAAAATAGAACACACCTGTTTGGGCTCTGTCTAATTCTTCAAGAAAATTCTTCAACCATACCAACTCTTTGCCAGTCTCTGCAATAGCCATATACTCGGCTTCGGTAGTTGACATAGCGACACACTTTTGAATTCTAGACATCCAACTAACTATTGTACCACCCACTGTGAAAAAATAACCCGTAGTACTCTTGCCCGAATCTAAGCAACCTCCATAGTCTGAATCGGAGAATCCTTCTAAGACAACCTTTTTTCTGCTGAAACAGAGAGTAGCCTTCGAAGTACATTTCAAGTAGCGTAGCAACCACTTGACAGCTTCCTAATGCTCCCTTCCTGGGTTAGACATGAATCTGCTAACAACTCCCACTGCATGAGCTATATTTAGCCTTGTACACACCATAGCGTACATCACACTGCCAACTGCTGAAACATAAGGAACCTTAGCCATTCTTCATCTAGAAGCCTCCGTCTTAGGTACTTGTTTCTTACTTAGCTTAAAATGGCCTCCCAAACGTTCACATCTAGCCTTTGCATCCTTCATATTAAACTTCTCTAAAACCTTCCTTTTGTATATCTCCTGGGGTACATTCGCTTTATCTCTCATGATACTCATGCTTAGAATCTGGTTTGCGGAGCCTAAATCCTTCATCTCGTATTCTTGAGACAACTGTCTCTTGAGCTTCTTGATCTCTGCCATGTCGGAGCCTGCTACCAACATGTCATCAACATATAATAGTAATATAATAGATGACGAACCAACCTTTTTTAAGTAGCAACAATGGTCCATAGCACATCTCTTGTACCCCGACCTCTGCATAAAACTTTCAAATTTCAAGTACCATTGTCTTGGTGCTTGCTTTAATCTGTACAGACTTTTATTCAACTTGCACATGAGGTTTTCTTCTTTCCCAACTAAATTAAAACCCTCTGGCTGTGTCATGTAGATGTCTTCATCAAGGTCACCATGTAAGAAGGCTGTCTTAACATCTAATTGCTCTAGATGTAAGTCCTCGGAGGCTACAATACTCATGACTAACTTGATTGTAGTCATCTTCACAACTAGAGAGAAGATCTCATTGTAGTCTACCCCTGTTTCTATTAGAAACCCTTAACTACCAATCTAACCTTGTACCTTTTCCTGCCATCCTATTCTTCTTTAACCTTGAACACCCACTTGCTATGTAATGCCTTCTTTCCTGCTGGTAATCTGACTAAGGACCAAGTCTGGTTCTTTTCAAGTGGAACCATCTCTTCATTAATAGCCTTCTTCCACTATATAGATTCTTTGCTACTCAAGGATTCTGAATAAGACTCTGGTTCACCATTCTCTGTTAGTAGCAAATAGTTTACTGATGGAGAGTACCTTACTGGAGCCCTGGACTCTCTGGTGGATCTTCGTACCTGTTGAGTCTCAAAGCCTCACTCCTCAAAGGATGCTCTATCTTTACAGTCTTCTTCATCTGATATTCCACTATCCTTGAAGCTCCCACTATTTTCGGACCCCTCACTCGTATCTGAGATTCTACCTAGGCTCTGAGTGATTTCTGAACTTAACCGATGCTCTTTGTGAGAGTCTTCCAACACCACTTGATCCTTCTAATTTGGTTTCGTTAAGTTACTAGAATCAGTTGCAGTCTTGGCTCCATATATAGAGTCCTCATTAAATGTGACATCTCTACTTCGGATGACCTTTTGACCCTTCGAATCCCCAAAGCGATATCCCATCTCATCTAAGCCATAACCTATGAATGTGCACTTCACAGACTTTGCATCTAGCTTATCTCTTGCAATATCTTTCACCTTAACGTAGGAGTTACACCCAAATACCCTTAAGTGTGCAAGACTAACTTCCTTCCCTTTCCATTCCTTTTCTGAAATTCATAACCCTAAAGGCACAGAGGGTCCGCGATTAATTAAGTAAGATGCCGTAGTAACTGAATCTTCCCAAAACATCTTTGTGAGCCCTGCATGAAGCCTCATACTCTTTGATCTCTCATTAAATGTTTCGTTCATTCTTTCAGCAACATCGTTCTGTTGAGGTGTTTCTAAGACTATTTTTAGCATCCTAATCCCGTTATCAGCACAATATTTAATGAACTCTCGGCTACTATACTCTCTACAATTATCTGATTTCAAAAACTTTACCCGAAGTTCTTAATTTGAGTTTTTGAAAATGACATCTAAGTCTTGCTCATCAAGTTAGAGTACTTATGAGTTTCCTGATGGAAATTTATAAGTCATCAATCCTACTCAGAGTGTGTTAAGTTTAGCATGTATAATTTGACCATAGCTAATAACACAACATTTGAACACTTTATACTCGATGAGACATCTTCATTGCAAGTGTGAGTTATAATTTGATGACTAATCTTGTTGTCTTACAATCGACTTTGTGATTTCATGTAATAACCGAGGATGGTTAAACATGTAGACACAAAAAAATATCTATGGTCATTTGATTGATATTTCCGTGATCTAGATAAATCCTAGTCTCGATTTCATGTTCATATTCTAATTTTGTAATTAGATTGAATGATGAGATTGATTATCGTTTGAATAATAATCATCTTCATATTCAAAATCCTCTTATGATCACCTATTGAAAGAAAGCACAAAAATGGTTTGTGGAATATGTTCAATTCTTCCTAATCCTAACCTTAGATGGTTAAAGGGTTCTCATTTGGTGAAGAAAAAATATTATGCTTATTTGATAAAGTAAGAGAGAGTTTGGATGAGAGGATAATTTGAGTTTTGAGTTGTGCTTTTGAATTGTTTGAGCAAAGTTACATATGTTGTGCATTTGCTCATGTTTGGCTTTTCGGAGATGACGACTTTACCAATTGCATTGCAAGGTAAATTACTTGAATATTTTGGACAAAACATTCAAGTCGTCGATCCTACTTCATTGTGTATTTTATGCATATATTTGCTAAATATTTGGAACACAACTATTGGACAAGTAGACTCAATATAACATCATTTACACAAGTATGAGTTATGATCCGATGTATATTCTTATCGTCTTGGAAAGGGATGTCGTTATTTTCATATCAATCGAGTGTGATTGAGTATGTAGGTTTAAGATAATATCTCTTGTTATATTTTGATATAATCTTAAAGCTAGACAAATAAGAATCCGATTTCTTGTCCATACTCGAAAACTTGTCAATTAGATTCGATAACAACATCAATCATAGTTTGAATAATGAGTTGATATATATTCAAAATCTTTCTTGACCCTCACGAACACTCTTTTAAAAGAAGACAAATAAAGATTTTCATAGTGTGTTCCACTAATCCTAAGACTAGTTGTAAGTGTGAGGTTGATGAATAATGACAAGTTAATTTCTTACTTCAAGATTGTAATATATTTTGCGTGTGCGAAAACTATTTGTTGTTATGCATAGTATGCATAGTTTTTGACATTTTATTAGTATATGAATGATTTTTCTAACCATTTTAATACAACACACATCTTTTGTAAAACACTATATGTTTATAAAAAGAATATAATTATGTGTGTGTGTTAGAACAATGCAAGCACACGCAAAGTTTAAAAAAATGTTTTCTTTTACTTAATTACCAATGTATTAATACAATCTTTTATTTTGTTTAACCAACCCGAGATCAAACAACGCAAGATGATGAAAATATTTAGACATTTTGTTGGAAGAGAGATAATGTGTTGGAAATATTTTAATGATGGGTTTTAACATATGATCTTAGGACATTATTTTTCCACACACTTGACAAACTATTAAACTCTCATTCCTAAGTGGGTTACCACACTCAAAATGATCTACAAGATGTTCATGTAACACTTGTAAATATAGTGATCTATGCCTATATGCAATGCACAAATAATTTTGCAACTTAACGCAAGAAATCTAGCGTAATTCCTATTAGGCATAATCCGGAAAACTAGTAACATACAAATAGCTTACATGGCACATGTGTTTAGATATATGATTAGCTCAATTACAAATATAACTGATTACTTATTAATATCTATTAACCAAATTGAAACAAAAGTAAACACACATAATCATCTAGCATATACATAAGGATATTCGTCGTTGTTTTGTATATTAGATATAACGATGTATACTTAGCTTGATTTGATTTGAAAATAAAATAGTTCCTCCCCATTTCAAAAATTAATTAAGATCAATATTTTGAAAGGACAAATATACTATTTTTCAAAGATATATCAATTAGAAATGCCCGACTTAAAGGAAAATGTAAAATACAAGTTTTACGTTAAAACGGAACTCAAAGTTTTGACCACTATGTAGTATTTTGTATTTCTGACTTATTTAAGTTTAGAATGAAGACTTGGAAGTATTTTTAAATGAAAGTAGACTCAATTATCTTCGAAATGGCGGGTGGCACGACTTCTACGGACTTACGGTTGATTTTATATGATTTTTCAAAGTTTGCCAAATTTTGCTGAAACAGACAGACGGCCCCCATAAAGGTGACGGCCCCCAGATATATTTGGGGGCCGCCCAAACATTTATGGGACCGCCACCAGAGACCCCAAAACACGTTTTTTGTTTAAAATCATTTGGTGACTTAACTGTAGAACATAAGACTATAAAAAGTTGTTCTAGCACATAAATTTCGTGTTTTAGACATCATTTCTATCCTTACAACTTAGACAAACATAAGTTGGCACTTCCAAGTTCTTTTGAAAATATTTTCCTTCAAGCTGGTATATAAAGTATATTTAATAACAAAACTAGTACGAATCAAATAACAAAACACTTTTTATATTTAATCCCCCTTCATTGGCAATTTGATACATGGATCGTACTCTATTTTAAAAACTATTTGTTTTGAAAACTAGAGCGACCTGGCTCTGATACCAATTATGGAAACCGTAGAGGGGGGTGAATACGTTTCCTTTTAAAAACTTTAAGATCAAAGATTACATCACTCTTCTACCGGCGGTCCCATATATATATGGGGGCCACCAAGTATATTAGGGGGCCGCCTGATTTATAGGACCGCTACCAAAAGAGGTTTTCGGACTAGATCTTTTGTATCAAATCACTAATCAAGTTTGACGTAATATGAGAAGTGTTGATAATGGATTTACGGTAACTAACACATATTCTACCAATATATCCACACTCACAATGTTTAATACGAAGAGCTACACAACCATGTCTAACACAACATTCACAACGATTCACACAATGCAAGTGTAAAAGTAAAGCCATAAATATAAAGACATAAGTAAAGAGAAAGGTAAAAGGAAATGCAAACCTGACACGGTGATTTATAGTGGTTCGGTCATGAAGCTCCTATTCGCCCTACTTCACTCCTCGAGTATCCTACTCGAGAGTTACTTCACTAATCAACAAGCTCCCTTTCGGCGGAGAAAACCTTATACCAATGCTTACATTATTTTCTGACATTAAGCTAGATGTCGAGTCCTTCTTCGGGTATAACCAAACCCGTTATGTTTTGTGAACCAACATAACAAACCTTGTGTTTTGTGGCCTAAACACATAAACCGCGTCGCTTACATTATTTTTTGACACTAAGCTAGATGTCGAGTCCTAATCTTAGCTAGAACTAATCTATCATTTCACCAAAGTATTTTAAGGCCTAAAATACTAACCAACCCATAATCAACCCATCCAAATATATACTGTTAACATTAGATTCACCCTTATAACACATGATCCGGAGGTATGGTAAAGTGAAAGAGAAATTAAGACATATTATTAGAGAGAAAAAAGAAAAGATATAAGAAGTTGTGTGTGTGGTTGAGAGAAAAGAAGGAAGACACACACACTCACACTTTACAAATATAAACTTCTACCCCTCTTTGGAAGTATGGAGGGGGTATTTATAGTCTCGACATCGACTAGCTAAACTAACCCGACACGATTATAAATGATAAATGTAATTCTGAATTAGTCAACATATTTTAGGGATAACAATCTTCCCCTAATATGTGGACATATGGAATTACTTACAATGTTCCTATCAGGTACAAATACAACACAAATAAAGTCTTCCAAAGCACTTCCAAAGCTGAAGATGTCTTCTGAGTTCTCCTGGTCTTGAAACTTGTACTCCAGCTTGGATCTTCAGTGTCTTTACTTGTACAGGAACCATTGTAGTATGCATGAGTTGGATTAACTTCCCCCCAATTCATGCAGCATGTCTTGAAAAGCTTTCTTCATAGACTCCTTTTTGGCGAAGTTTCTGAATCAGCTTCCCCCCAAACCAACATCCCTATCTTGAGCAGATTCTGAAACATTGATGTAGCTTGAACAATCTTCTACTTGTCATTAAAGTGCACATCAGGATTTTATAGAACACTAATGACCACTGCTTCTTGTCATTAGGGCTTGGTGAATATTCGTTCGGGGGTGCATGCGAGAAATCAGCAACTGTTCTTCTCACGTTTGCAGAATACTTCACAAACCATTCTAAGTGAAGTAGTATACACTACTTCCCCCTGGAAGTTGACATGGTAACATCAAAGTCAATTAAGTCCCGGATGTACACATTTTCCCCCATGATGGTTGCGAACTCTCGGAAGCATCATTGTCGTGTACGTCTATATACTCGAGAAGTTCTTGTCATAAGCACAAATCTTGATATACAAAAGAATCATTACCCTCTTGACTTCACAAACCGTAAAGGAATTGAAGCAAGAATCAAGAACACTTGGTATAATCAAGGTCTTGTGAATGAATGTCATCGAAGAACTTTGAAGATTTTGCTTAGACTGTGAAGTATCTTTGTCTTGGAATAGCACAAAAATACCCGTGAGAAGTGCTGATTACATCTCAACCTTTAAACTCTCTGGCTAACTTACCAAACTCGTATTCTGTAGGCTATTGTCATGATCACTTGGTGAAGTAAACCCGATATATCAAACTTGAAACTGAAGTAAAATCCCCCAAATTTGTTACTTAATCTTGCACTACTGTTGATTGAAGAACGGTGCAGAAGAAAATCTCTAAGTACCTTATACCCAACATCAAAAGTATAAGAAGTACAACACCTCTTGAAATTATCCACATCGACATCTGCGTGTGACACTGAGTACTACAATGTAACTCCTTTAAGTGATAGTTATCTAGGTCTTCATCCAACCACCCCTTGACTTCTGGAAACTAGATAATCCAAGTCTTAATCATAACTGTATACGTTCAAGCAAGTCATCAATCGATAGAAAATAGAAGAAAGTCTCGATGATGAAATAAGTAGACGCCTCTGTGAAATTCAATTTTAATCACAAATAAGGGATACCAAATCAACTTCGTGATCACATGTAATCGTAATCCGAATCTCTAGCCATTTTGTCATTTAAGTGAATCTTTTCAGTATCGTTTTAGGATTAAGTGTTGTTGTTTGTGTGGTGTGTTGTTATGGTTGATTGTGGTATTTTATAAGTCCTTGTGTATGGTTTAGGTTAATGGTTTGTTAAGTTTTAACTTGTGTCGTTAAAAGTCCATGTAAACAAGATTTGTTAATTTGAAAAGTTAAGCAAACCGCCTCCAATAGTAAGCCAAACCGCTGCTAAAAATTAGGCAAGCCGCCTCTTCTTTTTGGTCAAACCGCCACCTGTTTTGTGGTCAAACTGCCACCGGTTTTGGCAACCTGCCTCCAGGAAACCCACCTCCAGGCAACCCGCCTCCATGCAACCCGCCTCCAAGCAACCCGCCTCCAGGCAACCCACCTTCAGGGAACCCACCTTCAGGTAACCCGCCACCAGGCAACCCACCTTCAGCCAACCCGCCACCAGGCAACCCACCTTCAGGCAACCCGCCTTTGACTTAGTCAAACCACCTTTTTTACTTTTTCTTAAAACACGGATCTTTACCTTGCTTTTTGTCAAACCGCCACCAAGAATATAATATAATATTCAAACCGCAACGAAGAACATAAGCACGATTTAAGCATAATAAGCCCAAATAAGTCGATTAGCTTCTCAAATAAGCTATAGGGGCTTAATACTAAGTGGTTAGATGAGTATATAACATGAAATAACAACATATTCTTTGTGAATCATCAAATTCGAGCCAAACCACCACTTAGAACATAAAAAATAAGTCAACCCTTTTAAGCTTATAAATCAATCTAGGAGCTTATGTAACTCATTAAATGGTAGTAATCTAACCTGTTTAACATGTAGATCAAGGAAAGAACAAGATTAACAACCAAATAAGCCTAATTTTTTTTTGATTCGTGGGCTTTTTCCACAAAATAAGCCACAAAAATTTGAGCTAATGAACCACGAAATCAGTATATTAACAACACGAATTCCCCCTGTACTCTGGTGCCAAATGATAACATTAGATTTACCCTTGTTGCTGATTTCTCGCATGCACCCCCGAACAAATATTCACCAAGCCCTAATGACAAGAAGTAGTGGTCGTTAGTGTGGTTTGACTTCTACAAAATTATGATGTGCACTTTAATGACAAGTAGAAGATTGTTCAAGCTACATTAATGTTTTAGAATCTGCTCAAGATAGGGATGTTGGTTTGGGGGGAAGCTGATTTAGAAACATTGACAAAAAAAGTCTATGAAGAAAGCTTTTCAAGACATGCTGCATGGATTGGGGGGAAGTTAATCCAACTCATGCATACGACAATGGTTCCTGTACAAGTAAAGACACTAAAGATCCAAGCTGGAGTACAAGTTTCAAGACCAGGAGAACTCAGAAGACATCTTTAGCTTTGGAAGTGCTTTGGAAGACTTTATTTGTGTTGTATTTGTACTTGATAGGAACATTGTAAGTAATTCCGTATGTCCACATATTGGGGGAAGATTGTTAGCCCTAAAATATGGTAACTAAGTGGAATTTACATTTTCATTTTTAGTCGTGTCGGGTCTAGGTTATTAGTCAAGCCCGATGAACTATTATACCCCCTCCATAATTCCATGGAGGGGTAGAAGTTCACTTTGTCATTGTGTGAGTGTGTGTGTTTTTCCTTTCTCTTTAGGCACACATACCAACTTCACATTTTCTTTAACCTTTATATTAATGAATTTGGCTTATTTTTCTCTTGCATTACCATACCTCCAGATCGGTTGTTCTAAGTGTGAATCAAATGTTATCAATTGGCACCAGAGCACAAGGGGAATTCGTGTTGTTAATCTACTAATTTCGTGGTTCATAAGCTCAAATTTTTGTGGCTTATTTTATGGAAAAAGCCCACGGATCAATTTTTTTTGCCTTATTGGGTTGTTAATCTTGTTCTTTCCTTGATCCACATATTAAACAGGTTAGATTGCTACCAAAATCATGGATTACTCACGCATCTAGTTCGATTTATAAGCTTAAAAGGTTTGGTTTATTTATGTGTTCTAAGTGGCGGTTTGGTTCGAATTTGATGATTCACGAAGAAAGGCTTGTAATTTCGTGTTATACATTCTTCTAACCACTTAGTATTATGCCCCTAAAGCTTATTTGAGTTGTTAATTGGCTTGATTGTCTTGATTTTGCTTATTTTATGCTAGTGTTCTACATGGTGGTTAGATTAAAAAATCATTATATTGGTGGCGGTTTGACAAAAGTAAGGGACAAGATCCGTGTTTTAAGGAAAAAGTAAGCCGGCGGTTTGACCAAGTCAAAAAGCGTTTGTGGTTAAAAATTTAATTTATAATTTATCATTGCGGCAGGTTTAGCTGATTTCAAGCCATCAGTTTGTTGTTTTTAAGGCGGTTTGATTCATAGTTTTGATAAGTCTTACAGCGGTTTGATCAAAGAACTAGGCGGCGGTTTGCCTAATTTGGCGGCAGTTTGCGTATAGTTTGCCTTTTAAATGCTGGCGGTTTGGTCAATTTTAGCAGCGGATTGATTTAAATATACGGCGGCAGTTTGCTCTAATTTCAGCCAACGATTTGCTGAATTAGTTGTGGCGGTTTGGTGTAATAATGGTGGCGGTTTGGTCACAAACAAGGCGGCGGTTTGCTTTGTTTTTGGTGGCGGTTTGGTCACAAAAGAGGCGGAGGTTTGCTTAGCCTTTGGTGGCGGTTTGGCTTACTTTTGATGGAGGTTTGCTTAATTTTCACATTAACAAATCTCACTTCAATCGAACTAAATGACAAGAGTTAAACCTTAAACAAACCATAACTAAATCCCCTCTAACAAGGATTATATAAAACACAATTCCACAACATCAAACAACACGATCTCTCGAATCGAGACTTACAAGACATATATCAAACCATAACAACACACCACATAAAAACAAACTTAATCCCAAAACGATCATGAAAAGATTCACTTTAAAACGATAAAACGGCTAGAGATTCGGATTACGATGACAAGTGATTATGAAGTTGATTTGGTATCCCTTATTTGAGATTGAAGTTGGATTTCACAAAGGCGTCTACTTATTTCATCATCGAGACCTTCTTTTATTTTTATCGATTGATGACTTGCTGGAACGTATACAGTTATGATTAAGACTTGGATTATCTAGTTTCCAGAGGTCAAGGGGTGGTTGGATGAAGACCTGGATAACTATCACTTTATAGGAGATATGTTGTCGTATCAGTGTACCGTAGATGTCGACGTGGATAATTTCAAAGAGGTGTTGTTATTTTATACTTTTGATGTTGGGTATAGTTCTTAGAGATTTTCTTCGCTACGTTCTTTTTTTAATTAAACAATGTGCAAGATTAAAGTAACAAATTTGGGGGGATTTTACTTCAGTTTCAAGATTGGAATATCTGGTTTACTTCACCAAGTGATCACTACAATAGCTGACAAAATACGAGGTTGGTAAGTTAGCCAGAGAGTATAAAGGTTAAGATGTAATCAGCACTTCTCACGGGTATTTTTGTGCTATTCCAAGACAAAGATACTTCACAGTCTAAGGAAAATCTTCAAAGTTTTTCGATGACATCGTTCTCAAGACGTTGATCTATACCAAGTGTTTTGATTCTTGCTTCAACTCTTTACAGGTTTGTGAAGTACAAGAGGGTAATGATTCTTCTGTATATCAAAGATTTGTGCGTATGATAAGAACTTCTCGATGTATAGTCGTACCGAACAATGATGCTTCTCGAGAGTTCGCATCCATCCATAAGAATAAAATGTGTACATCGGGACTTGATTGACATTGATGTTACCATGTCAACTTCCAGTGGGGAAGTATTCGGAAGTATTCTGAAAACGTGAGAAGATACTGTGTTGATTTCTCGCATGCACCCCCGAACAAATATTCACCAAGCCCTAATGACAAGAAGCAGTGGTCGTTAGTGTGGTTTGACTTCTACAAAATTCCGATGTGCACTTTGATGACAAGTAGAAGATTGTTCAAGCTACATCAATGTTTCAGAATCTGCTCAAGATAGGGTGTTGGTTGGGGGGAAGTGATCAGAATACTTTGACAAAAAGGAGTCTATGAAGAAAGCTTTTCAAAGACATGCTGCATGGATTTGGGGGAAGTTAATCCAACTCATGCATACTACAATGGTTCCTGTACAAGGAAAGACACTAAAGATCCAAGCTAGAGTACAAGTTTCAAGACCAGGGAGAATACTCAGTAGACCTTCTTTTAGCTTTGGTAGTGCGCTTTGGAAGACTTTATTTGTGTTGTATTTGTACTTGATAGGAACATTGTAAGTAATTCCGTATGTCCACATATTGGGGGAAGATTGTTAGCCCTAAAATATGTTGACTAATTCAGAATTACATTTATCATTTATAGTCATGTCGAGTTAGTTTAGCTAGTCGATGTCGAGACTATAAATACCTCCTCCATACTTCCATGGAGGGGTAGAAGTTCACATTTGTAAAGTGTGAGTGTGTGTGTCTTCCTTCTTTTCTCTCAACCACATACACAACTTCTTATATCTTATATCTTTTCTCTCTAATAATATGACGCAATTTCTCTTTCACTTTACCATACCTCCGGATCTTGTGTTATAATGGTGAATCTAATGTTAACATTTGATTCACCCTTATAACACAAGATCCGAAGGTATGGTAAAGTGAAAGAGAAATTGAGCCATATTATTATAGAGAAAAGAGAAAAGATATAAGAAGTTGTGTGTGTGGTTGAGAGAAAAGAAGGAAGACACACACACTCACACTTCCTCCATGGAAGTATGGAGGGGGTATTTATAGTCTTGACATCGACTAGCTAAACTAACCCGACACGACTATAAATGATTAATGTAATTTCGAATTAGTCCACATATTTTAGGGCTAACATATACATCATTTGGATCTACACACTACTAAAGATTGGAAGACATGGACTCGATCTATATGCAATAAATGTTACAAATGGACTAACTAGACTACATAACTTCGAATCTTGAAGATGACCGAAGTTTTCTCTTGTACTTGAGGAAAGAAGGAAATGATAGAAGATTGGATCACATTTAAACAAGATTAAACAAGTTAAATGATCAAAGGTTTAGAGAGATTTAGTGAGATCTAGAGAGAGAAAGAACTGAAAGAAAATTGTGCAAAAGGGTTATGAAAATAGTTGGAGGTGACCCACTATTTATAGGAGCTGAAAAACAGCCTGTCAGGAAACGACGATCCCAAATATATAAGGGGGCCGCCAAATAATTAAGGGGGCCGCCGATCGAATTAAGGGACCGCCCCGACAGACGCTCATGTTTTTGTCTTTTTGTGGTGACAAACTTGTCTGGTGAAATTGACACTTATTTTAGGGGGGAAATGACCAGATTTTGAAATTCAAAATAATTACCAAATAAAACATTTCTTTATAATTTAAAAATAATTTGTCTAAATTATTTTTAAGAAATAGTTTTGTTGTATTTATAAAAATATAAAGTTTAAGACAAAAACTTATTTCTTTGATCATCCTACAAGTTTAATATTGTTTGTACATACCTTATGTGATTTATGTCGGGTGTAAACCAATGTCCGTCTTGATGCATACTTGAGACGTCGAAAGATGTTGATACGTGTATGCATTGATGATTTGTGATTACGAGTAACTTGCGCACTTTATGTTACGTATTACAAGTTACATGTTTGTCATCATCAAAACATAAAGAGATCGTATAGATTAAATATCGTAATATTTGCACTAACATAAACGATTAAGTATCAATTCTTGCAATAGTTATATAAAATGGGTAAGAATCGCGGGATAAATGATGCCATAAAAGTGACGTTATTTGATGTCATCAGCTGGTCTCTGAAGCCTACGTGGTAACCTTCCTCATCAAGCTGCCTAACAGAGATTAACCTTCTCTTTAGGCCTGGAATGTACCTAACATCCTTTAGAGTCCAACTTATACCAAAAGAAGTTTTGAGGACAACATCCCCAACTCCTGCAATAGCTAGAGTCTTGTCATCTGCTAAACAAACCTTACTGGAGTGTAGCCTGAACTTTTCTAACTCTTCTTTGCAAAAGGTAGCATGGAACGATGCACCATAATCCATAATACGATCCTCAATCGTATTCTTAACGCAACATACCAGTGCATCATAATAGTCTCTAACTGCCATGTGAACCTTCTTATCCTTCGAGGCTACAGGCTTCAGACACTGATTCTGAAAGTGGCCCTTCTTGTTGCAATTCCAACACGTGATATCCTGCCTGTTCTTGGACTGACCTCTCTTCTTTGATTTTGATCTACATCTATTCTGCTTCTGCCCTCTGTCTTGCTTTCTGCCCCTGCCTTTGTCTTCTGCACTTAACAAAGAGTTCGGTTACTCTTCGGATGTCTTCCTATGGATATCTTCCCCAAGAATTAAATCACGAATGTTATCAAACTTAAGCTTAGTACTTCCGGTTGAACCACTAATTACTGTAACAGTGCCTGACCAGCTCTTGGGCAACGAAGAGAGTAACAATATAGCTTATACTTCATCTTCAAATTTAATATCAATAGACATCAACCTTGATAGGATTGAATTAAACTCGTTTACATGATCTGCAACAGAGGCTCCTTCCTTCATCTTCATATTCACCAACTGTCTAATAAGAAACACCTTATTTGACGCACTATGTTTCTCGTACATATTAGATAGAGCCTTAAACAAGCCGTATGTAGTCTTCTCATTGACAACGTTATAGGCTACGTTCTTTGCCAATGATAGCCTCACCATACCCAGAGCTTGCCTATCTAGCAAGGTCCAGTCCTCAGCCTTCATGCCTGTAGGTTTGGCTTATGCCAAAGGCTCGTAAAGCTTATTCTGATACATATAGTATTCGATATGTATCTTAGAGAACCCGGAATCATGACCATCAAACTTGTCGATCTTTATTTTACCATCTTCTGCCATTGTTAATCGTAGCCTGGCTGTGATACCACTTTGTTAGGGTATATTGCACCTACACACACCGCTCAAACAAACAAAGAATACAAACAACGCTTGCAGGAAGTAAAGAACATGAGATATAACATGGTATCTACGACTTAGGTAGTCATAGCAGTCCACAAGGTCAAACCAGAGAGATTTTATTATTGTGGTACACACACAAGAGATACTGTTTACAATTACAATGAGGGGGTATTTATAAGTTGAAACCCATCTTTCAGTTTACTTATTTTACCGATGTGGGATTGGGTTTGCACCCAACAAGCCTATATCAGTCTTCATAACTCAACATTCCCATAGCCCTAACATCTTCCACCAAGCACCTCGAAAACCAAACAACAACAAGATTAGAATCCATTATTGAGGAGACCAGATGAGAGACCTAGGAAACTTCCAACGATGCAGAAACGCCTCCACAGAATTCACCATCTTGAATTTACATGAAAGAAGCTTGAGACGAACTGTAGACTTGATCACATAAATAACTTGAGCTTCCGACCGCTTCTGATTCTTGAAAAATCATTGATTTCGTTCTTGCCATACGAAGTAGCAAGTAGCCACGAACACAAGTTAAGAACTAAAACTTCTAACCGATCTTTTCCTTGACATTGGAGCGAGAAAATCCACAATCAGATTCAATTCAAAGAGGGCGGCTTGTTAGGAATCGAGAAAAGACTCGGTCACTTCCAAAAGTGTAATAGTATAGCTCGTAGCATAATATTTGGAAACTTACCAAGCTAACTGGGTCAACATAAGTCATCCTTATGTTGACCGACCATAGTGAGGTATATATACCCCTCTCCATGCCTTGGAGAGGGTTGGTTGTTCATTTGGTTATTCATCTTAATACATTTTCCTTTCTTTCTCTCACTAAGTGCTACAACCCTCCTTTCTCTCTCTAAACTTTCTATCTTGATTAGTTGGTAAGTGATTTGATACTTCTACAATTAGTATCAGTCGCCATGGGGTGATATCGTGAGTTTGTGTGCGTTTATATCTTGTTTAGATCATTAGTTTTGGTTATTCTTGGTTTCGTGTGCTTTAAAAATCAAACCCGGATTTTTGTGTTTAAAAGTGTTAAAGTTTATGTTTTTAAGCAAGATATAGGCCTAAGATAACTAGTTGTGCAAGAAAAATTAAGGTAAAACATCAAAAAGGGTGAGTTTTTGTGAAAAAGTATGTTTTTATTTGAAGGAAGCGAAATATGTTTTAAAGGTAGCGAAACATGTTTTGAATCTAGAGAAATATGTATTCTAGTGAATTGTGTAAGCGAAATATGTATTGCAGCAAAATATGACTGGGTGATCTCAAGCGAAATATATCATTTCTAGGAAACGAAACTCTGCTTTATTTTTCTTAGGTCAAGCGAAATATGTCTAAGCGAAATATGTTCCTAAGCAAAATATGTTTCTAAGTGATTTATGACAGGTTGCTAGTTCAAGCGAAATACATAATTGTATAAGACGAAACTCTGTTCAATTTTTCTTATTTCAAGCAAAATATTACATATTAAAGCAAAACATTACATATTCAAGCGAAACATTACATATTCAAGCGAAACATTACAGAAGTCACAAAATGATTTTATTTTCTACGGTTTGTCTTACTTTGTAAAATCTTATGAATTACTTAGATTTCTTAGTTTTAGTGAAGATTTATAAAATCCCGTGGAATATCAATCTTATTCACCAACAACAACAACTCTTAACACAATCTTCCTTTATCACTATTTGATCACTCGTTAATCATTTCACTTTTCAATTAATTTAAGATGACTACTTTAGCAGAACACATCATTGTTGCTGGAGCTGAGAACCATCCTCCAATGCTTGAAAAATCAATTTATGATTCATGGGCAAGTCATATACGTCTTTTCATCAAAGTGAAGAAACATGGTAGAATGATGCTTAATTCAATCGATAATGGTCTATTGGTTTATCCAACTGTTGAAGAAAATGGGCAAACTAGACCTAAGAAATACTTTGAACTCTTTAAAGCACAACAACTTCAAGATGACTGTGATGTTCAAGCAAAAAATATCATTCTTTACGGTCTTCCACCCGATGTGTATGCACTTGTTAACTATCAAGAGGCGGCTAAGGATATTTGGGTTAAAGTCAAGATGCTAATGAAAGGCACTAAATTATCATACCAAGAACATGAATGCAGATTGTATAACTTGTTTGACAAGTTTGCTCATGTTCAGGGTGAAACACTGTATGAGTATTACTGGAGATTCTCTCAGCCGATCAATGACATGCATACTATTGGGATGACAATGCAACAAGTTCAAGTCAATACCAAGTTTCTGAATGCTCTTCCATCGGAATGGAGCAAGTTTGTCACTGATGTGAAGTTAGCTAAGAGTTTGTATACCACAAACTATGATCAGTTGTATGCATACCTTAGTCATCATGAACGACATGCTAATAAAGTTCGTATCAGTCGTGAAAGATATTTGGATCCTCTTGCTTTCGTAGCCAACTCTCCAACTCTATACAATCCATCTCAGTCACTACAACATTCAGGTTCTTCAATGTATCCACCTCCTTAACAATTCACACCAGTTTATGCAGCACCCATTCATCATCAACACCATCACACTCTAGTCAATCCACAACAACATCTAGTTTCCCCTCCATCATTTATATATCCTTTAGTAACACAACAATTTCAAGCTGAATTTCCCTAATTGGACTCCAGTTTCCTATGTCTCAGCAAGGAGAAGATCCGATTGAATGCATTAACAAAGCAATGGCATTTCTGTCTATTGTAGCATCAAGGTTTCCAATATCAAATAATCAACTCAGAACCTCATCTAATCTTAGAAATTAAGAAACCATTCAAGATGGTAGAGTCAGTATTCAACAAGTTCAAGAAAGATAAAATCAGAGTTATGCTGGTACAAAAAACAAAGGAATTGCTACTACTTTAAAGGGAAATGTTATAGCTAGTCAACCAATAGTTGTGAAGTGTTATAACTGTCAAGGAGAATGGCATATGGCAAGACAGTGTACTCAGCCAAAAAGGCCAAGGAATGCTGCATGGTTTAAAGAGAAATTGATGTTAGCCAAAGCTCAAGAAGCGGGTCAGATATTAGATGAAGAGCAACTTGCATTTTTAGCAGACCCTGGTATATTAAAAAATCTAGTTGCTTAGTAGGCAATCCCTCAAAATTTAGCTTTCCAAATAGATGACTTAGATGCATATGACTCGGATTGTGATGACTTATCCTTGGCTAAAGCGGTTCTGATGGCCAATCTTTCAAGCTGTGATCCTGAAGTTCTCTCTGAGGTACCATATTTTGATTCTTATCCGAATGATATGATTAATCAGGATGTGCAAGAGATGCAGTATACTGAACAAACACATGTTGACAATTTTGAAGATCATGAGATACATAGTGGTAGTAATATCATTCCATACTCTTAATATCTGCAAGAGTCACAAGATGCGGTTATTCAGGATACTAATCCTTCTACACCTAATGATTTATTAGTGCTATCTTTGGTTGAACAAATGACTAATCACGTAGCTTATTTAGATAAGGAAAATCAAACAAATAAAATGGTAAATGAATCAGTAACCACTGAGCTTGAGAGATACAAAGAACGAATCACCATTTTTGAACAAAGACTTAATGTAGATTTGAATCAAGGGAAAAAATTAATAGATTCTCAAATGGATGATTTAATTCGAGATAAAAAAGCAAAGCTTGCAGCTTTTCAGCAAGAGATCGATACACTTAAAGAAACTCTTTTTAATAATGTCAAAGAAAAGGAGTCTTTATTAAAAACATTAACTATTTTCAAAACAGAGTCTAAAGAAAAAGAGTCTAAGTACATTGATAAGGAAATTGTTTTGGAAAAACAAAATAAAGAACTAGAGAATATCATTTGTAAGATGCATCGATCTACGCAAGCAATGCATATGCTAACGAAACCATAAGTTTTTTATGATGACACTCACAAACAAGCTCTTGGTTATCAAAATCTGTTTCATCTTAAAAAAGCTCAGCGGATTCAACCAACATTATATGATGGTAGTGTTATTACTAAAGAACATGCTATGATTTCTGTGATTGATGATGAAGAGACATTGATTTTTGAAGAAGAGAGTCGATCAAAGATGCTTGATAAACAAAATGATCCAATTTCAATAGATTAGAAGATTAAGATTTCTCCAATTGACTATTCAAAATTGAATAAGATTAAAGAAGATTTTGGTAAACGTTGTGTCACTCAAAAAGAATTGTCTGCGGAACAAGCTTTCTGGTTAAAACATTCATCCCTTTTTGAAACACCCGTTACGTCACATACACCTGTTAGAATCGAAGCTCCTAGTGAACTTCCTAAGGTAAGTTTGGTAAATAAAAGTTTTAAAAAGCTAAAATATCATCTGGCTAATTTTGACAAAGTGGTGAAAAAGAGACTAACATCTAATGCTATTATTGCTGGGTCTTGGGGTTTTAAACATACAAAAGAATGTTTTGTAACTAAAATAATTCTGTTTTTAAAAGTTTTAAAAGACACATTTAATGCGTTTGATAAAACTCTTCTAGATGAAATTACTAAAGTTCAAAATGTTTTTAACCAAATGGAGGCTGCTGTTGATCAGTGTTCTATAGACAAGAATGTTTTTGAAATTCAAATCAAACAACTTAGGATTGATAATGATCAACTCTTGAACCAAATAATGTCTTAAGAAATTGTGCATATTGTTGCGAATTCTGTGGATATTCTTGATGTGAAAAAGTCATGTGTGAATGATTGCAGTAAGTGTCTAGAACTTGAGACTGAGATTCTCAAAAAGAAAGATTTCATTGAAAAAGAGGCTTATGATAAACTGGTCAAAAGTTATTCAACTTTAGAAAAGCATTGCATTTCATTAGAACTCGCAACTCAACTTAATCAAGAGATTTTTCAAAGGGAAAATTCTGGTGAAAACCTAAATGCTCCCACATTTAATCAATTACTTGAAATAAATGAATTGAAAGCTCAGTCACAAGAGAAGGACACGGTCATAAGAAAGTTGAAGGATAGGATTAAATCTTTGAGTGGAAAAGATAATGTGGAAAATGTAAAGAAAGGTATTGATGATATTGAAACAGTTAACATTGAATTAGAGCATAGTGTGGCAAAGTTACTTTCTAAAAATGAGAATTTAAGAAAAGAACGACATCATTTGAAATCAATTTACAAAGACCAATTTGACTCAATTAAAAAGACACGTGTTCAATCAAAAGAACATTGTGACTCTTTAATTGCTCAAATTAATGCAAAGTCTGTTGAAAATTCAGATTTAAATGCTCAACTTCAAGAAAAGGTTTTTGCTATTATAGAATTGAAAAATGAATTAAGCAAACTTAAAGGGAAAAATGTTGTTAATACTGCGGTTTCAAAACCTAATGCCACCATTGCTCCAGGAATGTTTAAACTTGACATATAACCTATTTCTCCTAGACTTAAGAACAATAGGGATGCTCATGAGGTGTACATTAAGAAGACCATAGAATATACTAACACTCTTCTTGGATTTGTAGAAAGCGCTAGAAAATAGAATCCTAGTGAACCTCTATTAGAATCTGCTTGCATGTTTACAAAACATGTTCAGGAATTGTTAGTCTATGTCTCTCAGACAGGCCCTAGTTCACCAAAACCTAGTGGAAAGTTAGTTGCTGTTACACCAATGAACAAGGACAAAAGAGTTAGATTTGCTGAACCTATCACATCTTCAAGCAATAAACCTAAGCAGACTGATTCTCTTAAAACCAAAGATTCTAACAAGCCTTTGTTGACTTGTATAGGAGTAAAACCTACTACTAGTGCTAGCGGATCAAAGCCTTCAGGCAATACAAAGAACAATAGGATCACGCGACCACCAAGTAGCAATCTAAAGAATAAAGTAGAAGACCACTCTAGGAAAGTTAAATCTAGTTTGAATAAGACGAATTCAGTTTCTCAACCTGTCACTAATGCACTTGTTAAGCATTCTATGAGAAATGCTAAGCTTGAATCTATGTGTGCTATTTGTAACAAATGTTTGTTTGATGCTAATCATGATATGTGTATTATTGATTATGTAAATGATGTGAATGTGCGTTTAAAATCTAAATCCAAAAGAAATAAAAAGAGAAAAGTTTGGAAACCTACGGGTAAAGTGTTCACTAATGTAGGATATAAGTGGAAACCAACAGGAAGATTTTTCACTATAGTTGGTAATTCTTGCCCTTTAACTAGGATCACTCCCAAGAATATAGTGCATCTTAAGGAAACCACTTCTAAGTCAGTTGAAACACCAAAACCAGAGATTAAAGTCTATAGTAGGATACCCAAACAAATAAAATCAGTAGGTTCGAGTAAAAAAAGCTAAGATTGTAGAATCTAAAACAGCTAACAACTCAGAATCCACTCATTTGCGGGGATCCAATGCTACAGATGTTCCATCTTCTTCTTCTCTTGTCAATAACAAGTTGTCCAGATCTTTCTCTGGCATCTGGACTCCGGATGCTCCAAACATATGACAGGGAACCACTCTTAGCTCATGAACTTTGTTAGTAAATTTTTAGGAACTGTTTGATTCGGAAATGATCAAGTTGTAAAGATAATGGGGTATGGTGACTATCAGCAGGGGAATGTAATTATCTCACGGGTGTATTATGTTGAGGGGCTTAGACATAACTTGTTTTCTGTTGGACAATTTTGTGATGCGGATCTTGAAGTTGCATTTTGGAAAAACACTTACTTTATTCGGAGTTTAGAAGGTGTTGATCTACTTTCAGGCTCCAGAGACACAAATTTGTACACAATTTCTCTTGATGACATGCTAAAGACTTCTCCGATCTGTCTTCTATCAAAAGCTTCAAAGACTAAGAGCTGGTTATGGCATCGTCGGTTATAATATATCAACTTCGGTACTCTTAACAAGCTAGCCAAAGACGGTGTAACACCCCCAAAAATATGACAACGCAGCGGAATACCACTTGGGGTGCTACTTCATAATACACAGCGCTAGATACAAGAGAACGACCTCTAAATGTGTCGTTTGTTAAACAATCTCGTTGATTTTCTGAAATCAAAATAATAGTTGTCCCATAATTGCATCACAATGAAAAGCTTGAAAGTGACACAACGATATTTGATCATTTGTAGAAATCCAATCATGAAATCTTGTTAATTTAGACTCCAATGTACATCAGATAATCCAAGCATCTAACTCACCTGAGAAAAACATGCTTAAAAGTGTCAACATTAAAGTTGGTGAGTTCATAGGTTTCTGTAAATACAAACGTTAGTTCCAATAAATGTATCTGCCCACCGTATCATTAACATGTCATATTAAAAACATTTAATGACTACTGTCTCCCCACAGTATCCATAAAACATATTGTGTGACCATTCTAAATTCCTTAAAAGTCTTACCAAAATGTCATGAGTGTATTTTTAGACAAATCCATTAGCTGTAACACTAGCTATGCAAGACCATTTCTATCCCAAATAGGTCCCAAAACGTACGTGTCAAAGTTGATCACAAATATCCAAAATATGTATTGCCACTTAACACCCAAGGATGCTGTATAAACCAGATTACCATTACACTCTAATCAATGAACTGTGACCGTAGACTTATATGCATGCCACTTTATTCAAGGCATAGTAAGAGTGTACCCATCGTAGGTGTTCCCTCCAAGAACACCCGGGCGATAATAAAAGAATATGTTCCCCCGTTACCGGTGTCCCCTCCAAGGACACCCGGGCAATAATAAAAGAATATGTTTCCCCCGTTACCGGTGTCCCCTCCAAGGACACCCGGGCAATAATATGTATATGTGATTGTTGGCCCCGCAGGCGCCAATTCAATCGTAATCCGACATGGTATAACGTTCGTTCCCGGTGATAGCTAGTCACCCGAACGGGGATTGTCAATCCTATAGATATATCTTATAAATTCGCGCACACCCCTCCAAGTGGATTTACATTTCATGCAACCTAAGCTAATCCATAACATAAAAGTATAGAATGCGTTTACGTTCAAAAAGTAATACCCAGTATGTATCTCCACGCCGAGGATATGATAAATGAGTATGTAAACCAAAACAGTAATCAACCATGTGAAAGGCGTTTGCAAACATGTATGCAGAACGAGTTGAAAAATGAAACACAGATCGAGTTTAAAATCAAACACTAAATTGAATTTGTAACAAGCATTTCTCGACCCAAAAATAATATGTAAAACATGTAAAACGTGGGGCTATGAACTCACCTTGATATTGATGAATGATTGATCGGTAGGCATCTAGTATGCACAACACGAACAGAAGACGAAACGGCTTGATCAAGAAGATGCAGCTTAACTTAACGGCTAAGTCTCACTAGCCTAGGATAATGTGTTTTTGGGTTTCCCGATCAGAAAAGGGCTATGCCAACACGCGCTTGAAACAGAGAATTTAGATATTACACAATTTTAATGGTTTGATGTGGTTGGTTAAATAAATAAACTTGAAATTTACTCAAAGTGTGTAAACATCATTCTTCATATCTTACTTATGAAAAATAAACTTAAATAATACCTAACCGGTGAATTATATCATAACCAACGATCAACCCGAAGATTTAGTAAAGTATATAAAAATTTGCACAGTATTTATATCAACAAGCGTCGAATAACATAATAAACACAAATTATTTCGACAGCAATCAATTGGTAACAGACATTTGAATAAAAGCAGACAAATGTCTTAATGTTATACTAATTTAAACACGATTTTTGCAAACCGTAGTTTCATAAACCAATTTAAATATACAAATAATATTATATAAATTATGTTTCGTTTTCTTTGACAAGTCGTAAGTCCCTAAAACAGTCGTCTTAATGTAAAAATACGAGTCTTTCGTCCGTTTGTCAGTTATTGATAATACCATTTAATAATCTCACACGAACATATATAGAAAATTATATAAATTTCATCATGAATTCTCCGTTTATATAACGTTTCCATTTTCACAAAACTTGACGTTTCCTATATACAATATATGTGGCAATTGTTATCGTGTTAATATTTCAAACACTCACGTTTTCTAGATATAATATATATATGTTGCAAGTATTCACGTTTCTATTTTTCCAACTCCCGCGTTTTTCAGATATGACGTATATATTCACGTTATTATATCGAAACTCACAAAATAATAAATATTGTATTTATATAACCAATAACCACCCTTTTGTTCCGATTTATACTTTATAAATCTCGTTAAAATTTTATATTCATAAAATTTTAAGATATATTTATTGTTAATTCATTTTAACCCAAACACACCCTTTCGGTAAATATGCTCACCCAAACACGCTCGTAATGCGACACTGCTAAGCCAAACGCCCCTATTGCTGCCACTATACCAAACGCACCCCTATATGTTGTTGTTTACCCAAACGCACCCTTGTGCTTTTTATTATCAAACCAAACGCTCTCATGCTGTTTAACAGCCAACCGCACCCCTATCTATGAAACACTAAACCAACCGCCCCATGGCTGTTATACTTATCAAACAAACACCCCTATAATGGCGGCAGCCCGCCAAACGCGCCCCATAGTGGCGGCTGCCGCCCCCCTCCGGCTGCCAACAACAAACCCAACTCACCATATACGGCTGAACTAACGCCAAACACTCTTTTGTGGTGTTTTTGATAACCCACAACGCACCCTGGTTGGGTTTACATTAAACCACACGCACCCTACTTGTTGTTTTTAAATATCAAACGCACCCTAGGTGACTCTTAACAAAACCATGCGCACCCTACTGGTGGGCTGTCACGGCCAAACCAAACCCGACACACCCTATTGTGTGGCTGACCCGCGAACCAAACACACCCTTATGTACATTAACAACCCGAAACAAAACACCCCTAGCTGCTATAAACCCCACACGAACACCCCTCCTTTTTGCCATAAACCACACGCACCCTTTTTGGTGAATAACAAAACCAAACTCAAAACCACCACGAGCCGGCACCGCCATGGTGCGGCTGTGGCGGCAGCAGACTTGACCGAACCACCACCTTATGGTGGTGGTCTCGGTGACAGCAACAACCAACGAACACGCCACCCTTCTTTTCTTTTCGAGTGTTACCACCAACCCGACGCACCCATTTGCAACGGTGGTGACGTGGCGTTGTTATGACGATGATGATGACGAGTTGTTGATGATGATGGTGATGACGGCTGAGACGGCGGTGACGGTGGTGTTGGCTGTGGTGGGACAGCAGCCGGAGAGGAGGGGGAAAACGCGAGTGGAGGAGAGTGAGTATGATGAACGGTTAGATCGGGCGAAGAGAAACACTTTTGGTTTCGGCCGGACCGCTCGCCGGAAAACTTTTCCGGCGGCGGCGACATGGTGGCCGGCGACGGCGGCCGGCGATGAGGGGTGGCCGGCGGTGGGGAGGGTGGAGAGAGGGGAGAGAGTTATAAAAGTGTATGTGTATTTATTTTGTGAGAAATGAA
>BQNB010014024.1:0-24053 GCA_026074375.1 Tanacetum coccineum | reverse complement strand
TTAATATATGAAATTACTTTGAGCACTCTAAAGTCTAAACATATGCAAGAAATGAACATTGATAATATTTATAGATAAGTTTAATTATTATTACCGATGATATTTTTGGAATAATTATATGCCAGTATATTTTTAAAAATTTCAATAAGATGTATGTATTAAGATTACATTTTATCGGACTTTCAATCTATTATCTGATAGTTTATCTTATTTATCCTTGTCCTTTCTGTACTTTGCATTGTTAATTCGTTGAGCTGTTAGCAATACATATAAGATGAGTAAAAAAAAGTTTTAAAAGAACAACAAATATAATGTGTAAGGGATACTTGGTGAAAGTTTCATATTAAAAGGCCATAAAAATTGGACTTTAAGTAGATGGTGTGTATCTCATCGTCAGAACAATTAGGTGTTGTCTCGATTTTTATTTGCAGAATAATCCCTCTAACTATTTTCTTCTAGTTTCTCTATAATACTAAGAAGCAAATGCAATCTGTTCCAAAGAAATTAGTTATATTTTTGTTGTTGTTATATCCTCATATCAATGACATTCTTATTTAGAGTCAGGGGTGTTTACTAAATTAAGTGGTAATAAAAGAATGTCTTAACTGGCCACTTACGGGGGAGACTTTAATTTTAATGAGTCCCTCAATTAAAAGGCATTAAGGGTTGGGCCCACACATTAAGTGTGAATAAAGGAAAAAGAAACACCCCCTCACTATAAGTAAGTAGCAGGTGCTGTTTAAAACAAAAAGTCAGTAGCCAGTGACTTCTCCTTATTCGTCACTACCAGTTAACCACATACAAATTTGTATAAGATAGTATTATATTACTATTATATTTCTCGGCTCCGTGTATCATCAGATAATATTATTAGACGCATGGTGTAAAATTTCGGTACATATCTGTATTTTGTTATATTCTCTTCAAAAGAAATCGTTTGATTTTCTCTTAAACATATCCTTTCTATATATAAGAAGATATTCACAAAATATTCTACACTCCTCCTCGAGTTGGAGCATGCAAATTCCGAATGCCCAACTTGCTCAAAATATAGTGAAATTGTTGTTTCCCAAATGCTTTAGTCAAGATGTCCGCAAGTTGTTCCGTTGTACGTACGAACTTTGTAACAATGTTTCGAGACTGAACTTCGTCACGTATGAAATGACAATCAACTTCGATGTGTTTTGTTCGTTCATGGAACACGGGGTTTGTTGCAATGTGTATAGCAGCCTAACTATCACAAAGCAACTTCATAGGACCTCAATGCACCACACCCAATGAATGAAGAAGACCTTTAAGCCATTTTAATTCACTAATTGTTGTAGCCATAGAACGATACTCCGCTTCAGCTGACGATCGAGAAACGGTGTGCTGCTTAAATTGGTGATTGCCCAAGCATTACAAAGTATCCGGTCACAGATCTTCGTGTCAATGGACACCGGGCCCAATCAGAGTCGCAATATGCGGATACAAACAAATCGCTATTAGAACTTAACATGACACCTTGACCCGGATTACCTTTTAGATATTTGACGACTCGAAGAGCTGCTTCCCAATGAACTTCCAGGGGAGTTTTCATGAATTAAGCCAGAATGTGCACACAGTAACTAAGCTTAGGTCCAGAGATGGTCAAATAGATCAATCTTCCAACTAAGCGACGATACTTTTCTAGTTCCTTCAATAATGGTCTAATTGCTAATGCTAAGTTGTGGTTTTCATCCATCGAAAATGACGCTGGCTTGCACCCGAGCAATCCCGACTCAGCAATAATGTCTAAAGCATATTTCCTTTGGCATAAATATATCCCTTCTTTGCTTCGAGCAATTTCAAGACCCAAGAAATAACGCAAGGATCCAAGGTCTTTCATATGAAAACATTCACTTAAATAAGCCTTAAATTCTTTTATCTTGTCCGGAGTTATTTCCACCAATAATGAGATTGTCAACATATACTAACACATCCACGCGTAACCCGTTTTTGATATAAGTGAATAAGGAATAGTCATACAAAGATTGAACAAAGCCAAAGTCTTTTAAGGCCTTGGCTAATTTTGCGAACCAACATCATGGAGCTTGCTTCAAACCGTATAATGATTTTTTTAGTTTACACACTGTGTTTTCACCTCGAGCTATAAATCCAGGAAGAAGTCGCATATACACGTCCTCATTTAAGTCTCCATGTAAAAATGCGTTGTGAACGTCCATTTGGTGCAATTCCCAATTCTTCACAGCTGCCACACTAAGAAATGTTCTTACGGTGACCATTTTTGCGACTGGTGCGAAAGTTTCTTTGTAGTCGATACCTTCTCGTTGTTTATTTCTATATATAACAAGACGCGCTTTATGGCGTTCAACCGTACTGTCACTGTTATATTTTGTCTTATACACCCATTTGCAACCGATAGCTTTCTTTCCGGGAGGCAATGTTACAAGTTCCCAAGTACCATTACTTTCAAGAGCGTCAATTTCCGCCTTCATTGCATCACACCAGTTCTTTTCTTTTATAGCTTGGGAGTATCGAGTTGGTTCAGAAGAGCTCGTAACTGAAGCTAAGAAAGCCCGATATTTGGCAGAAAATTTTAAATTAGAACATGTCACATAGTTAGCAATGGGATAACGTGTACCTGAGGATGTTGATTGGACCGGATGTACAGGGGCGGGGTCTTTGGAGCTTGAGCAACGAGCAAAATGGGTGACAAAATCCTTCAACAAAACAGAAGGTTGACGTGTTCGTTTCCCACGACCATATTCATGTTCTTGCATCCGACTATCATTCATTTGTTCATGATTTTCAGTAGGATCGACACTACCCACATTTCCACCACTGGTATTACTTAGAATAGGTGGTTCCACCACATTCTCACCTATATCATTTTCAGAGAGATCATGTGTTTCAAAAGAATCACTTTCTAGACTTTGTGCATTTTCATTTCCTACATTATCAACAGAAACAAATGTGACATCTGGTGAAACATCATGGAAACAACCTTCTGGTATACTAGAGGAACCAAAAAGATCATTATCGTGATGTTGGGAAATTCTAGGAGTTTGGTTTTTGGTATCGGTGTAAGGGAAAATTAGTTCATGAAAGACTACGTCACGCGATATAAAGTACTCGTCATTTTCAATATCATATAATCTCCACCCTTTTTTCCGTAAGGATATCCAACAAAAATACACTTTCTACTTCTCTCAAAAAATTTATCTTTGTCACGCACTTGTCGATGTGCATAACAAAGACATCCAAAAACGCACAATTGCTTATATTGAGGTGGTTTTCCAAACAAAATTTCATATGGTGATTTCCAATTAAGTAGTTTAGTGGGTGTCCTATTTATAAGAAACCCGGCCGTTAAGACACACTCACCTCAAAACTTTGATTGGCAAACAATCTTGAAAACGAAAAGCTCTTGCTACGTTTAATATATGACGATGCTTTCTTTTAACTCTACCATTTTGTTGCGGGGTGCCAACACATGACGTTTGATATGCAATTCCTTTTTCTTTGAAATAAGATTTGAGACGAAAAAACTTGGTTCCATTATCACTTCGAATAATTTTAACTTGTTTTTTGAATTGCCTTTCGGTCATAGCCAAAAAATTATGCATAATTTTCTCAACTTCATGTTTTTCAGCTAGTAAGTAGATCCACACGGCTCTTGAAAAGTCATCAAAAATAGTCAAAAAATAACATGAACCACATGAGGCGGGGGTTCTATATGACCCCCAAAGATCATAATGTACCAATTCAAAACAAGATTCAACTCTATTATCACTAGGGAAAAAAATCACGTGTTTGTTTTGCCTTAAAACACACATCACATGGTTTTTCAACAATTTTAGTTTTATTTCTAACAGTAGGAAGACGAAATACTTTATTTTCTGATGGATGTCCAAGTCGACGATGCCATAGCTCAAAGTCATCATCTACTTTAACCCGGTTTGCGTAGCCTTGTTTCGCTTCTTTAAAGAGAAAGACCCGCCTTGTTCCTCACCCGTTCCAATCATCGTCCTCGTAACATGGTCCTGTATTGATGTGCTGTCGTGTAGGGCCGATTATTTGATTATCAAGTTTTAAATTTATATTTAGCCGACAAACCTAAAACAACACTTTAACGAGCAGTGTACCCGGTAAGATGGAGTTCGCGGTAAGTAGGGTGTCGAACACTAAGAGTGGAACATTAATCCTATATTCTATTAGTATTTTGATTAGTCTATTTACTGGTTAAACCTATGCTATATATGTTGTCTAATGATATGGGGGTTTTCAGCCTGAGAGACTGGCACATGTTTGGTGGAAACAAATATCAATTCAATACACAATAAACACAAAAGAAGAAAATCAAAAGATAGAAAAGCGGTACAAGCCAAATGATAGAAAACTGTATTAGCCATATTAAATCCGGTTCAATGTTGGTTTGTTTGTTTTAGTGCAATGATTTACTTATCTCGAAGCGGCATATCATTCTTAAGACTTAGGTGGGTCATCATCCTAAGACCTAGACACAATTAATCCTGTCACAATTAACGCGTCCGCATAAAGCATCCTTTAGTTTAATTATAATCTATCTTAGGGAATCAAAGCAGTGGTGATCCTGTTAAAACCCTAGCCCAACGGGACTTTACCCACTTATTGTTTGACGGTGTTTTATATACTGGTAGTCCACTATTCAAATCTTTATCAGTTAATTAAGAGCATGATTGCTGAAACATAAACGGGTCACCTACCGGTCCAACTAAGCTCATAATTCAAAGACAAAGACAGAACGTTATTTGTGATCCTATTGGTCCAGTAATATAAAACACGATATGGAGAGCTATCCCGGTATCTAGATTACTTTTTAGGTATCACTAGACCCAGTTGAATGATAGGTCGCATATTCAAACACATAAACAAGTATGAGGTGATAAACATAATTAAACAATCAACGATAAATTAAGAAATCGATTTTAAAACAAACCAAACATTGAACTTTCATTAAGATGGCTAATACCCGAGGGTATTAGCCCACAACCATTGTAATTATACAAGCGTAATCAAACAATGAAAATCGAACGATTAAGAGAGTAAAAATTACACGATGTCTTCTATGGATTCGTGATTAATGCTTGACCTTGGTGGCTGATCTTCTCTTCTAAAATTCGTCTTTAATGAGTATGGTATAAAGAATATGATATTGCATAGTGAAAACTCGTTTTTGAGTCTTCTATTTATAGTGTCTGAAAAAGACTCGATACGCCATATCTAGCAAGGTCGATACGGCGTATTGGGCTGGATTCCTTGGAGTGCGCGCTACGTTCATAATAAATCAGTGATATCATTCCCAATTTACTTGATTTACTGTATCTTCGAATAGTTATCTTCATGGATACGGCGTATGTATACATGAGGGATACGCCGTATTGGGAATTGGTCAAACGCGTTTTCTTGTGAATTCAGGCGCTGATACGCCGTATCTCTTTTTTTGGATACGACGTATTGGTCAGAAATCAGCAATCTTCAAATATCTTCGTTTTAGCTCCAATTTATGCGCCTTTTAGCTTGTCTTCACAAAACTCTCCTGAATTACTGCATTTATCAACTTTAAAGCAATTAAGTACTAAATTATGCAATAATTATATAAAAGTGGGCAAAACAGATGGGATAAATAATATAATAAAGTGACGTTATTTGATGTCATCATGTATCAAACAATTTCCATGAATAAAATTGACTGAAAATTTAAATCTTTCATCAAACATTTAATTGAAATAAGGGTGCATTGTATTTTAAGAACAAACAACACATTAGAAAGAAATGTGTTATCAGTCAATCGCATCGTCCTTTTCTTTACGGAAAAAGTTTCTATATCAAGCGGCAATTCTACTGGAATTGGTATAATATCTTGAACATTTGTTCACAAACCGAGGCATCCCGTCATATGATGAGATGCTTCGGAGTCAACAATCCGTTCATAATTTACATTCTTACCACTGAGTTTTTTAGTATGACCTGACTTTTGACTTTTCAAAAGGTTCATGATTGCTGCCCAATCTTCAGTGCTTAAGTTAGGGATAACACTAGGTTCACTGGTCTTGGAATCATATGTTGATGTTGATGAGATCATCGTTGCATTTGCTCGTGGTGGTTGTTCTTTGCCTTTACTTGAACTACCGCCAACAACATTTTTCCCACACACGTTATGTCCTTTACCACATGTCTTATCACTTCCATACTTCTCGATGTACCATTCAGGGTACCCAATAATATCGAAGCAATCATTTGTCTCATGTCCAAGTTTGCCACAATGTCCACATAATTCTTTCTCTTTGTCACTTGTGTATCCTCTTTTGGAATTTTGTCTCGCCACAAACGCTATAACATCGCTTCTCACATCCCTGTCACGGGATATATTCCTTAGTTGCTCCACTCTCATCATGATATAATAGACTTGGCTAACATTGGGCAAAGGATCAGTAGCCAAAACATTAGAACAAGCCATTATATAGGCTTCTTCTTCAAGCCTCATCACGAATTGGTGGACATGTTCTTCTTCTTGTCGCTTCACAAGTTCTTTTGTGATGTTGCACTTGCAACCAGAACACTTGTGATGACATCAAATAACGTTTATTTTATAGCATCATTTATCCCATGTTATTAACCCATTTTGTATAATTATTGAAAAGAATTGTTACTTAATCGTTTATATTTGAAAATTGCAGTAATTATGGAGTACTTGGTGAATATTAGCAAAAGGCGCGCATTCTGGAGCTTAAACGAAGATATTTTGAAGATTACTATTCTGACAATCAATACGTCGTATCCATCAAGGAAGATACGGCGTATCCGTGCCTGCACTCACCAAAGACCACAAAGGAAAGAAGATCAATACGCCGTATCCAGAGAAGACCAACACGCCGTATTCAAGATATATTATGTGAATATTCTAGAAGATATCAAACGTGGTCCCTACTCCAAGAAACTCCAATACGCCGTATCCAACCCATTGGATACGCCGTATCGAACCGACTTCCAGACAGTATAAATAGAAAACTCAAAAACGAGTTTTAAGTGTGCTAAATCATATTCTCGATACCTAAACCACAAAAGTCGATTTTCAGAGGAGAAAAAGAGCAGAAGAGGTCTTGCAACGCATTCCAATCCATAGAAGACAACGTGTAATTTCTTATACTTTTGTAATCGTTTAGTTTTTGGTATCATTCGTTAACTCGGTTAGTTTACCTTGGCTAAAATAATTACTCTTGTATTAATTATGATGTTTAAAGGCTAATACCTTTGGGTATTAGCCATTATTATGAAGATCTGAATGTTTGGTTTTGTTTATATCTTGATTTTTTAATTTATCGTTGTATGCTTGTTTATGTTTATCAATTTATACTTGTTTACGTGCTTTTGTATGCGACCTATCATTCAACTGGATCTAGTGATACGGACCAAGTAATCTAGATGCCGGGATAGCTCTCCATATAGTAATTTATACATCTAGAATCATAGGATCACAAATATTGTCCTTCTAAAATCGTGCTAAGGATACGCTTCTGGCTTAACTAGTTAACAGAAATTGCCTTTGGTTTATTGAACATGTTGACTAGTAGGTGAATCTAGATAATTCAACAAATAATGTTTTGATTCCATTGGATAGTTGGACAAGTGGACTACTAGTGTATAAATTGCCATTAAGCAGTAAGTGGGTAAAGTCTCTATGAGCTAGGGTTTAACAAGATCACCATTGCTTTAATCCCTAAGATAGATTATAATCATCAAATAAGGATGCTTTATGCGGATGCTTTAATTGTGATAAAATTAATGTGTCTAGGTCTTAGGATGAAGCCCCGCCTAATTCTAAGAATGATATGCCTCTTCGAGATAAGTAATCATTGCACTGAATAAACAAACCAACTTCTAATCGGATTAATGATGGCTAATACAGTTTTCTATTATAAGGCTCGACCGCTCTTTTATCTTCTGTTAATTTGCTCGCGTGGGTTAAAGTGTCTTGAATTGATTGTAGTCACCAACCAAACCCGTGCCAGTCTCTCAGGCTGAAACCCCCCTTTTACCTGTTAGAATTAGGATTAGAACTAACATAGGATTAGCATAGGTTTGACTTAGATTAGAATTAACTTAAATTAGATAACCAAAATATAAATAAATTGAGAGATTTAACCTCGCTTCAAGTGTTCGACACCCTACTTACCACGAATCTACCACCGACCGGGTACACTACCCGTTAAAGTGTTGTTTTTTGTTAAGTCGGCAAAATATAAATTTAAAACTTGAATCATAAAAATATACACCACACAACGACACAATCAACTTGCACATGAGGAGTCTTTCATTGTTTGCGAGTTCGTCCCATAGCTTCTTTAGTCGACCAAAGTAGTTCATGATACTTTATCCTTGTGACTTACAATTAGCAATCTCGGTTTTCGGTTGTTGGATGCTTGGTCCATTAGCAATTGAAAATCGTTTCTTCAAATCGTCTCGTAAATCTTTGGCAAACTCAACGTACGAGATTTGTGAGCGAAGCGTTGGTTCGATCGTATTAAATATCCATGATAGAATCATTGAGTTTATCATCTACCAATCTTCAACATCGGCTGAACCAGTTGCGGGCTCTTTAATGGCTCCATCAATGAAACCTATCTTCTTCTTGGCTCGCAACGCAGTTCGCATTGCCATTGCCCATTCTTCATAATTTACGCCTTTCAACTGAACGTGAGTGATTAGATTTCCTGGATTATCGCCTGTCATCAGGAGATATGAACCAAGTCCCTTTTGTGAAGTATCACCCTTATCGCCTGTCATTTGGGTGATCTTTTCTTCACCAAGGCTCTGGTACCATGTAAAGTTTCAGTACATAAATCTCTGTGTTTTTATTATTCTGATATTGAAAGATAATATTATACAATATATATAGGAAGAAAGGTGTCTTTCTCTTCAAAAGAAATCTCTTGATTGTCTCCTAAACACATCCTTTCTATATATAAGAGAAATCCCTTATTGTCTCCTAAACATATCATTTCTATATATAAAAAGATATTCATAAAATATTCTACAAAAGACACCACCAATTGTTAATGGGAATTCTTTAATGGGAAGTAGAGGAATGAATTTATTTCTTATGAAAATATCATTGTATAGCAATTTAGCATGGTAGTAAAAGCTTTTTATCTTCAGCGATTTGATTATCCTTAAGTCTTTGAGCCAGTGACTTGATAATAAATAAAATTAAGATGAAAGAAATAAGAAGAAACCACGAGTTTTAGATGCATTCATAAAAATAGATGCATCTCCCCCTCTATCTATACTCCTTATAAAGCATATTGGGCAAATTCTTGAAAGTTGAAAACCACCTATTTTAGGAATTGTTGAAAATTAAATGATGTAAACTATCTTTGGCAATATTGAATCTTGAAATGGCTATCAGAGTTTTACATAGTCACAAATCAATTAGCCGTCCATCGCAAATCATTTACTTCCCATTCTCTTCTTCATCTTAAAAACACACACACCCCACACAAAAACACCACCACCGGTATTCCCCTCCACCACCGTCACTCACCACACTGTCGATCCTAACCACCACCGAAACCATCGTGCCGCCCACCCAAACCACCACTCAAGAACCCAACCACCATAGTTGCGAGAACACCAAGACCAACCACCACTAATAGGTATAAATTGTTATCAATTTCAGTTTCTGATTCTAATTTCACCCAAATATGTTCACATGTGAATTTCAGGTGCGAGGGGAATTACATGGTGATGGGTAGTTAAAGAAAATTATTGTGTGTTCTATACTCAATTGATCAAGATGATGAATCATGTTCTCTTTTTTTATCTAATTGATGTGGTTTTAGTTCTTGCAGATGGCAGTTTCAAATCAAAGGTACGTGGTTCTTAACCTTTTTGTTTTCCTATATTTGTTATGAACAATTATCAAGGATCCATGTTACTAATTGTATTTATTAATTCCAGTCTGGGAAATGATTACTTTTATGTAAATGATAATTAGAATTATGGATTAGTAGAATGACCTATGAAGCATTTATATCTAAGTTACGATAATGTATAACTGGTATTATGTTCACAGATAAACGTGTATGAGCCATGAGGCCATAATGATATGTTTGGGAATTATAATCCTATATAGGTTTGAAATTGACTGGACATTGAGTTTTATAGTGTTGATAGTGTTGATAGGAAGAGAATGGACTCATTTTAACCTCACTATTTGTAGAATAAAGATTAGGCTATACTCGGATAATTTCATTGAACCACTGTGTGTTTCATACTTTCATAACATGTCTAATGTATGTTGCTTAGTTAATGTCTTGGTGTAACTATATGCATCGAAATGTGTCTTATGCGACATTACTATCATGTCTCACAATGAAGGAGAAAAGATGGGTAGAATTCAAAGGGGAAGTTGATTCGACCTCCATTTCAGGTACAAGTCTAGACAATAAAGATTAGTTGTTTTATTCAACCAACCTATGATTATCGTCTTTTATATATTCAAGTAAATTATACTGTAATGGTTATTGGAAAGTGGTTGTTAACCATAGCTCTATGGGCTACAGTTAGCATTTACCTTCTTTTATTATGTTTTATTCCAATACATCTAAAGGTGCTGATGTTATGACTGCTGAAAGGGATAAATACCAGGAAGTTATGCCCTATGTCTTGTAATGATCTCATTAAGTATTTTTTTACCACATGCTATGGCATATTCGTTAAGATTAAATATGAGACATATTGCATGATACCTTACAATCCTGTCCTTCAAGGCACAATAGTATGCTATGGTTCTGAAACTTTAAATTGCGAATCTTAGGTTTGCACCAACTTTCATGTGTAAGTTTTTAAACTAAATAATGAAATGTCTATTCAAAGAAGGATGTTAGTTTTTTATTAACAATTATAATATGCTTGAAATCTTGCAAACTTTAAACAATTTTATGGTCTCATGCCTTTGTAGTTGAATGACTATGTTGGTTGAATGGGCAGCGCAAGGTAGCTCCAACACAAGAGGTAAGTCGTTAAACTAATAACTCATATGAGCTCATTAGGAAGCTTACATGCACTATTTATCTTCTTAGAAAGGCATACTAAGCTGGTTTCTGGACATAACCTAAATCTCGTCCATGAAGATGTATCCAGGATTTCATTCTTTAGTTACTGACATAATTTATCTTGATACTTTTAGGAAATGGCTATGCTAGAGGCAAGGCGTCAATGTGTTAAAGAAAATGTCACACGTAAGTATCATTAGCTTTTCATGTATGCGTTGTTCATGTCTTGATTATCATCAGTGACAATTTCATACATGTTACTTTTCCAAGGCTTTTAAAAATATGTGTAATGAACACTAATAAGGCATGCACGGTTTGCTTACTGGGTAAGCTAAACTTTTTATGTTGTTCTATTCCACTATGAATTCGCAGTTTTAATAGATAAAATACGAATCAAGAACCAATGCTCATGCATCTCGTCTACATATGTGTCACACCCCCAGACGGGGTCTGGACAGAATACGTGTCCGAGGGCGTGACGTCATCATACTTCGAACACAAGGCACGAGAGAACGACCACTAATGGACATTTTGAAAATCATAACTCGTTGCATTATTTAAAAATAGATAAGTTTTACAAGATTCAAAAGAAATTAAATATTTGCGGAAACGTAAGTAAAATGTAACGGAAGCATAATTTAGTTTTAAAAGATAGCGGAAGCGAAATTTATGTTTTCAAAAGACAACGAGTATGATAATTTGATAAGTCTTGAAATAGGGTATCATATTGCACGTAGACTCCACATAGCACGTCAAGAAGTCCAAAGCTAATCACCTGAGAAAAACATGCTAAAACGGTCAACATAAAGTTGAGTGAATTCATAGGTTTAAGTAAAACATTTATGAGGATCTAAAACGTTTAGTGAATACAGCTTCACTCAAAGTATTATGAAAAGTGTTTAGTAATTGGAAATGTTCAACCAAAGTAGTGTGGACCACAAGATTTCAAAGCGTATGCGACAGTTATAGGAGATATAACTTCACATACAAAGCACATGTGCCGTTATAACAAATACAACTTCACATGAAAGTATTTATTGTTGCGCTAAGCTCATGACACCGATGCTAATAAAACAGGGCATATCATATCATGCCACATAGTATTCCTGCCCTTAACTGGTGTCCCAAACCAAAGACCACCACAACGCACATCGACATGACATATATCCGTTTGTTCTTTGTTAAGTGGAACCAAAGCAGATAGGGATAATTAGTCCAAATAAATCTATTTATTCATTCGCGCTCACTTAACCAATCCAATTGGCCATAGGTGACTAACGGTTCATGATAGTTCGGGCAATAGTGGTTTGTAGCAAAACTTAGGCAACACATAAACAGGAAACGATAACAGAAAACACTTGTGTCCAATGTAAGAGTAATCAACGTTTTCGTAAAAGCTTAAAGCACTTAAATCCATAAGTAAAAATGAGTGTGACATCAATCATGTAACGAGTTTGTAATCAACGTATAAACGAGGTTGAAATTCAGTAACGTAAACGAGTTTGTAAACGAGCCCTAGTTGGGTTGAGAACGAAACCAAACGCACCCCTTTGTGGTGGCAGACGTGATGGTGGTGTGACGAGGTGGTGTTGCAGCGACATTGGGGCTGCGAAGGAGGGGTGGTTTCGGTGGTGATGTGGGGTTGCGTCGGAGTGGTGGCGGCGCCGGATTTTGGACGAAAATAATAGGGGAGGCTGCCGGAAAATTTAAAGAGGGGAGGAGGGAGGCTAGGGTTTGCTATAAAAATGAAGTAACCCTAATCATCTAAACATATATATAATAAAGTTTTAAAATAAAATGACAAGTCTAATATAGTTTGAGGTTGAAACTGTAAATATTACCACAAGGACCTAAAGTGTAATTTTTGTTAATTAATGGTTCGGGACTCGTTTGGACTAGTTAATGAATGATTCATAACACAAAACTTGCGCCATTGTTTTCCAAATCATTTTTTTCTATAAAAATGAGTATTTACTTGACTATATTTTATTAATGTTTTTTTCGGAAATCACTTAACTAAATTAATAAAGAGTTCTTGCATAAAGGTAAACACACGTTTTAAAGTTACAAATTAGATAAATAACGTTTTTATAAAAGTTATGATTTTGTCTATTAGTCGAGATTTATAATATATTTTATAAATTTGTATTTCGTTTCCTTGATAGGTTTTAGTTAAACTATTGGTCTATTGTAAAGTTTAGTTTTCGTTTAAAATTACCGAGTTATTGTATAATTGCCAATTTATTAAATCTTAAACATTTACTTGTCTCTTTTTATCGGGTTTCTAGAATAATACAATTTATAATGGAATTTTACTAAGTATAAAATTTTATAGAAATTTCGGCATGATCTATTCGCGTATTTAACGTTTCCCATATAACAAAAACTCAAACGTTTTTCCTTAATCAATATGTTGCAATTTATCGCGTGTTTTAAATTATATATACTATATATTTATATATATATATATAAATATATATTATATATATATATTATATATTATATATCAAAACTAGTTCGACGACTAACAAAATAAACAAAAACCAACACACCATGACTGCAAAAACAAAAACACCCGGTTCGGGAGTTAAATCACAGGAAAACAACGCCCCTTTGGGGGCGGCTGTTCGCAGAACCAATGCACCTTATAGGCTGTTAAACCTGATCAAACACACCCTTATAATACAGTAAAACGCATATCCAAAAACGCCCATGTTGTGCTTATACACAGAAACAAACGCCCTCTCTGGGGCTGTTATATACCAAAACAAACACCCCTTTATGCGTGTAATATGCAGAAACAAACACCCCTTTTTTGGGCGTGTTTTTCAACCGAAACAAAATATCAAAACCAAAATAAATCGACCGAAAACGAAACAAGGTTTAAAACAAACACAACCACACAAACTTTTTATTAGTTTTTACAAAAATAAAAACCATCCAAAACTCGGATAAGAGGTGGTGCGGTGTGAGTGGTTAGACGGCTGAGCCGTGGTGACGGTGGAGGTCGGTGTTGTATGCGTCTGGGTGGAGGTGGAAGTCTGGTGGCGGTTGGTGGCTGACAAGGGGGAGATGGAGGTGGGGATGTCGGCTGTGGAGATGGCAGCCGTAGTGATGATGGTGCCGGCTGTGGTGATGATAGCCGTGGTGGGGATGATGATGATGACAGCGGCGTGGAGACGGTGGTGGGGATGGTGGCGGCAAGAGAGGTGGTGATGGAGATGTGGTGTCGGATGGTGGTGGCGGCGAAGGTGGTTGCGGTGGTATGGCAGCGATGGTAACGGCGTGGTGGCTGCCACCGGCGGGTGGCCGAAATCTGGCCTGGATCTGGCCGGAAAAAGTAGGAGGCTCCGAAAAAAACTTATGGAGAGAATGGGGCTAGGTTTTGTTATATAAATGAAGTAAACCCTAGTTGCTTTGATATATATACTAGAAAATTGGAAACACACAATGTGACAAGTGTACAAAAGTATGGGGGATTTTGGGTTAATATTACTAGAGGGGCTGAAAGTGTAACTTCTGTTAAATAATGGTCCAGGACTCGTTTAGACTAGTAAACGGATGATTTAAAACACGAAAGTTGCGCCGTTGTTTTCCAAATAATTTTTCCTATGAAAATGAATATTTACTTGTCCATATTTTATAAATGTTTTTATAAAATTTATTTAATGTTTATTATTCATTTGTGTAGCCACCGGGTATCATAGGCAAGCTTTGACCGTAAAAATAAAACTTTATTTTGAACATTCGCGTTTTTAAATAAACGCTTTTGAATAAAATGTAAAATAATTTATTAAATATTTTTATTTAATAAAAAGTGTTGATTAAATATAAATTTAATTATTCTTGTGTCGGTACGGGTTGCGTCGATGTTCAAAACTTTGTGAGGCTATTTAAGTCATTTTCTGCTTGGTTTCGTGTCTCGGGTAAAACTGAAAAGTTGTCCGGAATGTTGTTTTACATCAAATTGCTTTAGAGTCCGAGTCGTGAAAACGTAATTTAGCGGGTCGTTTTTTATAAGTCAATTTAAGAATAACATATATCTTCTCGTTTTCAAGTCAAATAAGTTAGAAAAATAAATGTGCAAATGAGCGATAATAATAGTAATTATGATTTATTATTTAAATACGTTTCAAAAATTTACTGGCTATGCCGTAATCGTTTTTATGTGACCGTAAAGGGTCAAAAGTCAAAAAGTCAAGTCGGAACCAAAAAAAAGTCAAAGGGTAAAATAGTAATTTAAAATTTCGAAAATTTTGGGTTGTGACATTACCTACCCCTTAAAAGGAATCCTGTCCCGGGATTCGATTTTTGTTAACCGATGGTGTGGCCAAAGAAAGATTTAAGATTTTAAATAACTAGTTTTAGACCTGACGTTGATACTTTATTCAGCAAAATTTGATGTTTCGACACTTCTTAATAAACATAAATTTTTGGCTAGTATTGGACCAGCTATATTGAACCATCAAATAGGTAATTTTGAAATACTATCATTACAAGTTATATAGTTTGATATAAACGCGTTATAAAGAAAGTCTCTTAATGGTGAAAATATCAAAGGAGAAAGTGTAGGCGCGTGGGTATGTCTGTATAAGGGTTTCAAATGTTTAGAGGCAGAGTCTGGTTTCTGATATCGGTAAGGTTCGACGTTTAATTTCGGACGAGGCTAATGAATGTAAGTATTCAACTTACTTAGGGAGTACATGGTGAAATCATGGCTCAATCCCACCATAAGCGACGATGGAATAAAATGTAACGAACGGCTCTAACCCTCAACTAAAAAAAGACGTGCCGTTGAACGTGAAATATAATAATACGGAACGTATGCACACAATGTTTAATAACGAAATAGACAACCATATATGTTTGTGCTTTAGTTTAGTCAATCAATATGGTCTTTTATAAACTCGTTAAGTTATGAAGGATGTACGAAGTACATACGAAAAGTTCCTATTTATAGAAAGTATCCATTTTGGGAAAGTTTTTAGTTTCGGGGCATTAATAGTATCCCCTAATTTAATCGTTTTCAAATTTCCAAAAACGAACTAGTGGAACTCTAGCGTCTAACCAAAATTCTTAGGTCGCTAAATATATACATAAAAATTTGCTATATTTAGAAATGACCAACGGCAACGACTTATCCTTTTTAAAAAAAAATTAAACCTTCGTTTTAATATTAAGAAGCTCCACAAATATTTTCAAAGTCTTTCGACACTTACTAAACCTTTCGAAACATTTTTTTTAATCGTCCGCTTACCCTCATTTAAAACTCGGACCAGTAACTATATTTTTATAAATCACCCATGGACTTGACAAAAAACTTGACCATAACACTGCCATATTTTCCAAACTATCCAAAACTCTTTTATGCCAAAACTAATCAACAAAATTCAAGCCTAACCTCATCGCCATCTTTGTTGCAACTCACAAATCTCACAACCTCTTGACAAGAACAATTTATATATCCGAAATCATCAAAAATCTTTATTAAAATATTTATTCATTTTAATAAATTTGAAAATCATAGCACAAACATATGGAGTCGTGAATCAAAAGTATAAGAATACACAACAACAATAACTATAATAAACGGTGACGAAATGCGGAGAGTGGACATTTCAAGAAACAATATCCCCAAAATAAAGGTCAACCAATAGGAGGAGCTCACGGAAGAGCTCAGGTGATACGTGATGAAATATCGTACTCAGTCGTTAGTTCGAGGATAAATCAAATCCATTAGCTCAAAAGCGCACAAGTCGGTTAGCTCCACAAACAGTTCATGATCGCAAGGTTTTGTAACGGCAAGAGTAAAAATTTTAAGAATGAGATAAGGTAGTTCAAGTGAGGTCTTAAAGTTCTGCTGAATGGTAAGACACGATCGCGTTTCTAGGTCTTTTTAACGGATTCCGGTGATTATCGGGTTCGAGTTCATACTTATGTCATATCGGTAGTGTTCCCAAATCTATAGGTCGTGTGTCGAGTTGTTCTTCTCATGAACTTTCAGTTGGTGGTAGCTAGTCCTTAGGTCTTTCAGTTGATGGTAGCTAGTCCTTAGGTCGATTTTCGAGTAGACGCTACATCCTCGCAGTTGATCGAAAAGATCGTCTATACTAGGTAACGGGTAACGGTTAGCTTGTAAATTTTTGGTAGTCCTTGTACATCCTGAAGGATCCATCAGAGGTTTTGTCGGTACGAGGATCTCATAATTCACGTGATTCTATCTCACTAAAAGGTAAGTATATTGAAGAAAATCTTCTAGTTCTATTGGTTATAATCCACTTAGAGTGATATGCTCATTACATTCTAGAACCTTTCAATCCGTAATTTCCATGACTACAGGAAGCATGATTTAGTCTCTCGGCTAAGGGTATGGTGTTTCTATATACCAAGGTTGAAGAAAATCTGCTTAGTTATGATGCTTACGAATACAAATACACGTGACCGACACGACTCATGAATACGCACGCAAAATATTAATAAAATACAAGTGCAATATAATCTCGTTAACAATGTAGAGAAAAGAAAGAAAATAGAAATGGAAAGTAAGGGTAATTTGACAAGAATTTATAGTGACTACTCCCAGCATAGCATGGTCCCTTCTGAATTTATACATAGGTGATCAAGCTATGTATAATTTAAGAACTAACGATGAAGTGCTCATTTCGTCAAACAAATGTTATGTTAAAGAAAAATCTTATACGGTATAAACGATATAGTTTATAAGGTAGCAAAACAGTTCGTGGTAATGAAAACAAGGTAGTTTATATAACGACACAAAGTATTTTGTAAGATAACAGGAAATGTTTTATGAGGTGATAACAAAATAGTTTACGAGAAAGTTACGTGACGGTTTATAATATACAGGTAACAAATGGTTTACAAGTTGACAACATATTTCATAAATTGACAGCGAAATAGTTTATAAATGACAACGAAATAATTCCTGAGGTGACACGAAAATAGTTTGTAAGATATCTGCAAACTAATTTTTAATAGGGTAGCAAAAGGGTTTATAATTAACCGTAAATTAGGTCATAAAATGAAAACGAGTTGGTTCATTAACTAACACTCAAATAAGTTATAATGTAATAGTAGGATAATAATAAAATGTTGACAAAACGGTTCATGGAATGATATCAAAATAGTTTATAAGGGTTTAAAATAAACAAGAAGCTATCAGCAAACGGTTTGTAAACTAGTGTAAAATAGTTCATAACGCGATAACTAGGTTTATAAGACGACACTAAAATAGTTCATAGGATATCATCTACTTAGTTAATAATAGCAATACAGTTTACATAAATATAATGAGATGGGTTGTAAAACGGTAACAGACTCAAGGAGTAGAGGTTACATCATAATAGTGAAATGGGTTTGTAAGACTTATATGTGAGTACTTACTTATATTACTAGAGAATTGTGAAGTGTAACTGACAAAATTCTTCATGACACAAAATTGAACAAATGATTTAGGAAAATCCACATATGCCGCGAAATTCACAGGTATGTTCTAGTACAAAACTCGTAGGAGATTACCGTCTAAGGTCTACTTAGGTTTCACTAGATAAGGAAAAATCTCTCCTTAAACATCAGCTGTTAATCTTGACGGCGTTAGATCCCCAACGAGTTTTAACCTCCTAAATACGGTTCGCACGGTTCAGATTTCTAATTTGCCACTACGACCTCTAAGTTGAATATTGAACGGGTGTCCTACAATTCCTACTCACTAAAGAGAAGATTTAAAAACGCCAAACAGTCATTTATAGTTAATTGCACTCACAGTGCTGTGTGTGCCACTTACGTTTGTTGGACGAAGGGAAGAATTTTGCTAACAATATTCTTAGCCCTTGTAATTTGGTTTAGCAATGTAAGCTCTCACGGCCTTTTGTCATTTATTTTGTTGTTGGCATTCCTTACTACCTTGGTTTCTTAACGTACGACCTAATTCATTTAGTCGCAAGCCATGTGGATTATTCCCTCATAAACAATATTAGCTTTGATAGCATTAGCAATTTTGTTGGTGTTTTACAATACACTCGATCCTCTTCCGGACTCATATCCATTTTCTGTCAGACGAGATATAATAACATTCTCAAAATCGAACGGTGGTAAAAAGGAAATGAGAAAGAAGACGAATAAGTGAATAAGTACAGACTACTTTATACTATAATATTATATTTAAATGAAGAGGCTCCTCAATCCTTTGCAAATAATAGAGTTATAAATTAGCCTACGTAATAATTTCGGATGCAATAGCCTAACTCACAAATTCTTCAAGAGTTGGTAGATGAAAATACGATACAATCACTCTAAATAGAGTATGTGACGAGTGTTATTATAACTCGTCCTTGCGGAGACGGGAGTAAAAACAGATTAAGGGAAGATCGACATAGAGTTCAAAATAGCTGATGACTATACGATTAAAGTAAATAAGATAAAGATCTTTATGAACAAGTTTACATAGCAATTACCATAATAAACCTCCGGTTACAAGTCTTGCCCATACAAGACTTGTGAAACTTAGATTCATACATAATTCCATGTAAACATAACTGTGATGGGTTTCGCGTAAAACGATATTGTATAAGGTTATAAATAATAAGTTCGAGACCATTGCATCGCTCACAATGTCTTAGACAAATTTTAGAGACCATTGTGTCATCCACAATGTCTTAGAAAGGTTTGATATTTATATAGACAACTTCCATACAAGTAAATAGAGGAATAAACATAAGGCGAACGTAAACCACGAAGAAGAGATAACCGCAAAGAAAAGATAACCTCAGAGAAAAGATAACCGCAGAGAAAAGATAATCGCAGAGAAAAGATAACCGCAGAGAAAAGATAACCGCAAAGAAAAGATAATCGCAGAGAAAAGATAAGCGTAAGCTCATAGCAAAAACACGTATAAGGCACACGTAAAAGCACGTAAGGATCACATACGGGTTACAGACCAGACCTAGATATTCTACCTGGTTCTTTATAACCTTGGCTTTGATACCAATCTGTCACACCCCAGACGGGGCCTGGACGGAATACGTGTCCGAGGGTGTGACGTCATAACAATCCGAACACAAGGCACAAGAGAACGACCACTAATGGACGTTTTGAAAATCATAACTCGTTGTATTTATTTAAAAATAGATAAGTTTACAAGATTTCAAAAGAAATTAAACATTTGCGGAAACGTAAGTAAAATGTAGCGGAGGCATAATTTAGTTTTAAAAGATAGCGGAAGCGAAATTTATGTTTTCAAAAGACAACGAGTATGATAATTTGGTAAGTCTTGAAATAAGGTATCATATTGCACGTAGACTCCACATAGCACGTCAAGAAGTCCAAAGCTAATCACCTGAGAAAAACATGCTAAAACGGTCAACATAAAGTTGAGTGAATTCATAGGTTTAAGTAAAACATTTATGAGGATCAAAAACGTTTAGTGAATACAGCTTCACTCAAAGTATTACGAAAAGTGTTTAGTAATTGGAGATGCTCAACCAAAGTAGTGTGGACCACAAGATTTCAAAGCGTATGTGACAATCTTAGCATTTTACGATTTCACATACCAAGCACATGTGACCGTTATAACAAATACAACTTCACATGCAAGTATTTATTGTTGCGCTAAGCTCATGACACCATGCCTAATAACACGGGCATATCATATCATGCACATAGTATTCCTGCCTTAACTGGGGTCCCAGAACCAAAGACCTACCACAAACGTCACATAAATGGAAAATACTAAATCGACATGACATATATCCGTTTGTTTTCTTCGTTAAATGGAACCAAAGCAGAGTAGGTGATAATAAGTCCCCAAATAGATCCTATTATTCATGTACTCGCGGGAAGGTGCTGACTTAACCAAGTCCAATTGGCCGATAGGCGACTAACGGTTCATGATAGTACTCGGAGCAATAGTGGTTTTGTAGCAAACTTAGGCAACACATAAACCAGGAAACGATAACAGAAAACAACTGTGTCCAATGTAAAAAGAATCAACGTGTTTCGTAAAGCATAAAAGCACTTAAATCCATAAGTAAAAACGAGTGTGACATCAATCATGTAACGAGTTTGTAATCAACGTATAAACGAGTTGGAAATTCAGTAACGAAAACGAGTTTGTAAACGAGCATGTTTCTCACCCAAAGGTAGTAAATTATAATGTAAAACTATAAAACGTGTGGTATGAAACTCACCTCAACGTTTGCAGAACAATTGCAGAATATCAAATATATGCACAACACAAACGAAAGACGAATCGGCTCGACCAAGAAGTTTGAAGCTTAACTTAACGGTTATATTAGGATGATGAATTAGGGTTTACCGATGGATGAGTACATCAACGCGACTCGTTGATAAGGGATTTGGATTTCAGGTTGGATGAGTTTGGTGGTTGGTTAAATAAAATAAATCGAATAACACACGCAAAATATGTAATATATTCCGTATACATATTACCTATGAAAAATGAACAATTATATAATTCATATGGTGAAGTATATAATAAAGACAAACATTCAAAAGAAAAAGTCAAGTATATAATACTTTACAAGTGTTATATAAGAAATGTGATTAAAATAATGGTAATAATATATTTGACACTTTTTCAAAAGTCACCAATTAAATTAATAAAAAGTTCTTGCGTAAAAGTAAATACACGTTTTAAAGTTACGTATTAGTTAAACGACGCTTTAAAAGGTTTTACAAAAGTTATTGTTGGGAATTATAAAATAATATTTTATAATTTAGTATTTCGTTACATGTTTTAAGTAAACTAGTTGTATCGTTTGTAAAAGTATAGTTTTCGTTTGTTGTCGCGTTGTTGTGTGACTACATATTAAAAATCTTAAAAACAATCTAACTTTGTCCATTTTATCCGGTTTCTAAAATAGTATAAACTTTAATGAAAATTTACTAAGTATAAAGATTTTTAGAAATTTCGGCATGACTTTGCCGTTTGTATGACGTTTCCATTTTTACCAAAACCATTGTTTTTCTCATTTAACCAATATAGATGTTGCAATATATTCCGTGTGTTTCAATATGTATCTAAATTAGATCAATAAATAACAAAATAAATAAAAACCAACCACACCCTTATTAGCTATTAACCAAACAACCAAACGCACCCTTAAGTGCTATACAACGCCAAACCAAACACGCCCTTTACGGCTTTTAAATCCATATCCAAACGCCCCTTTCGGCAGCAAAACGCATAAACAAACACCCCTTTTGGGCTGTTACAGCCAAACACCCCTTAGTGCTTAATATCACAAAACCAATGCCCTTTTTGGGGCTGTTAACACCAAAACCAAACACCCCGTTGTTTATGTACACACAAATCCAAACGCACCCTTGTGCGAGTAATAAACCGAACACACCCTTGCTTGGTTGAAACCCAAACCCCAAACGCACCCTAGGGCTGTTTACACAGCCAAACGCACTATATGTTGGGTTTTCACAGCCAAACGCACCCTTGAGGGTGGTGGCTGGTGATGGTGGTTGTGGTTACGAGGTGTAGTGGTCACGGTGGTAAGGAGGACAATGTGGTGAGGAGGTCACGATGGGGACAAGTGACGGCTGGTGGTGTGGATGGTGTTGATGGTGGCTGCGGGCCTCTCGGTGGCCGTGAAATGAGTTTAGTGACGAGGATGGCCGCGGGCGGTGTGGTTGGCATCGAATGGTGGTGTTGGTCTGGAGGTGGTGTTATAGTGGTGCGGTGGGAATGGAGGTGGGATGATGATGGTGGCAGCGGGGTGATGATGGTGGTGGAGTTATGGTGGGCTGCGATGGGGACGCAGCCGGAGGAAAGGGCGGCGCGTGCGACGAGTGACAAGGGGGATCGAGTAGATCCGGGCTTGATCTATTTCTTTTGTATCATTTTTGTGGTTCGCCAGAAAATTCGCCAGAAAAGTTTTCCGGCGGTGGTTGGCCGGAAAAGGTGGCGGTGGCCAGCGGTGAGGGCTGCCGGAAAAAAGGTGGGGGAGAGAGAGTGAGTTAGTAGTGTGTGTGTATTATTAGAGATGAAAATGAAATAAAAATGATATAATTTTATATTTATATAAAAGTATAAAAATAAAGTGTAAGGTTTATAATAGATTAGGGTTAAAACTGAAAATATTACCACAGGGACTAAATGTGTAATTGTTGAGAAACTTTTATAAAATAATGGTTCGGGACTCGTTTGAGTGACTTAACGGATGTTTCAAAATACGAAACTTGCGCCATTGTTTTCCAAATCATTTTTCTGATAAAAACGAGTATTTACTTTATTATATTTTATAAATGTTTTTATAAAATTTATTTAAAATGTTTAATATTCATTTGGGTTTCACGGTTAACCTTTGTCCGTAAAGTTAAAACTAAATTTTGAATATTCGCGTTTTTAAATAAACGTTTTTGAATAAAATATTAAAGGATTTATTAAATATTTCTATTTAATAAAAATGATAATTAAATATAAATTTAATTATTTTCTTTGTCGGTATGCGTTGTTTTCAAAATTTTGCAAGGATATTTCAGTCACTTTCTGCTTGGTTTCGTGTCTCGGGCAAAACTAAAAAGTTGTCTGAAATATCGTTTTACATCGAATTGCTTTAGGATCCGAATCGTGAAAACGTAATTTAGTGGTTCGTTTTTGATAAGTCAACTTATGAATAATATATATCTTCTTGTTTTCCAGTCAATAAGTTTGAAAAATAAATTTGCAAATGGACAATAATAATAGTAATTATGGTTTATTATTTAAATATGTTTCAAAAATTTACCGGCTACGCGGTGATTGTTTTTATGTGACCGAAAAAGGTCAACAGTCAAAAAGTCAAGTTAAAATCATAAAGTCAAAAGGGTAAAATAGTAATTTAAAATTATGAAAATTTCAGGTTGTGACACTTTCAATTTATTAATATTTTAGTTATCTAAACTAAGTTAATTCTATTCTATGTTAAACCTATGCTAAACCTATGTTAA